>CH000235.1:2227-12966 GCA_000149265.1 Ciona savignyi | reverse complement strand
TGTTCAGTTCGGTATATCATTTCGGGCTTTTCGGGGTAAAATGTGATGTTTTAATCAATCTGTTTTGAGCCTGGTGTGATTTACCCACTACCTATCTAGTACATTTTAAATAAAACTTTAAGAAGGTTATTTCATTCCTAATGAAACAAAGCATTAAAGTTGATCACTGGTTTTTTTAAAAACTGGGGCAAAAAATGAATAAACTAAACTAAAGTTTGAGTACGGTTGAGTGAAGGGGGGTTTCCCGGAAAATGGTTCATGGTGGGTATGGGGTATCTGAATCAGTTTTAAGTCTTTAGCTGTTTTACATGCGTGGTACTGTATCATATTATTTACTTGTGAATTTTATATTTTAAGAAATTACTCATGATAACTTGGGGTATGTAGAGTTCGTTTGTCCTTTCCTAGTTCATTTTATTTATCTACAACTTTCTGTACAATTTTAAGTTAATCTTCACTAGTTCCGAAATATCGGCTGTTATAGAATAACCGGTGTCGAACATTCGCAAAATGGCCGCCGTGCTTATGTACTTGTGTTTATATAGTCAGGACTTTTCCCGACGCAAATCAACCGGAATTTCCCCCGGTTATCCAAACCATATCACCTAACACCTCCACAAAATTCAAATAAATCGAACGTTTCTATTTTTGTATATGAAGCGTAAATTAAACGGATCACTGGTTTCAGTGAAATTGAATTCCTGGGGATTTCCCGGAAAGGGTTAACGCTAGGTAAATGGCTTACACATCTTTTTTATTTGTATTCAGATTCTCTTTTTAAATACTTTGGTTTTGAATTTTCAGCTCTTTTAAGCGCTTAAGAATATTGTATTTATATGATTGCTTATGCATATTCTATTTTAGGGATTCTTCGGGGTAAACTAGGTTATTTTAATGCTAGTAATGTATTTCTGACTCATGATGTAAATCTTTAACTTTCTTTAAACATTTCTAATTAAATTCCTTTCCTATTCGTACATATCGACAATGACGACGAAAATTCTTGGATATATTCCTCATTTTTAAGTCGAGGCAAACTACAAATATACCAGTTCCCCCTGAAGGTTTAATTTGATTGAAGAACCCGATAAACACAATGAACCGGCGACTTGTCATGCCGTAAATATGTTCTTACCTTAATTGAATTATATCGTAGAGATTTCATATTGTTTGATGATACTTAAATAACGTGGCAAATTAAAATTAGCGATCAAATAGTTTCTTTGTCAGGAGGTGTGTCTTTTAGCAGAAGAGGTTGCAGATTCGAAACTAGTCGCTAGCTAGTCGGTTGTGTCCTTGGGCAAGGAAATTAATGGAAATTGCCTGAACCCAGCGAACAGTGGGTTTGGGAACTTCACTCCGCTACGTCACAACTTATCATTTCCATGGCGTCACTACTTATTACGTCACTCACCTAGGTATTTTTCATGACATCACTACTTATTACGTCACTCACCTAGATGTTGTTCCCCATAGTAGATGCAATACGCGCTGTCGCATTGTGACGTGGTATTGACGTCACCATCAATACACGTCTGTGATTGGTTGGTGGAAGAATGTTGACACGTCACACAGCTTATTGTTCCTGACAACAATCATATTTATGAGAATGATGGCTGTGACGACATAATGAGCGTCTTACCATTTGACAACGTCATGTTCGTTGATGTCGTCATATTGACTGACGTCGTCGCATTGACTGACGACGTGACGTTGGTTGCCATGGTGACATTCTGCGCACGGGACACAGCAGTCCAACCTAAGAGAGACGAGTTATCACCCCCATCCAACCCCCTATGTACCTACAGCAACCCCCTATGTACTCCCAGCCACCCCCTAAGCACCCGTTCCACCCCCTACGCACCCCCTGACACCCTCTATGCACCCCCAGCCACATATAAACTGCTTCTCTTCCCCGACGCATAGATATGTTAAACAATCCTCGTGCATTTATCGTTTCTCCCATACAATGCGAAAAACGGACGAATTATCTTCCAACACACAAACTACCCAACATGCGCGGTATACTACATTGCACTGGTATGGGTGGCTGGGTATTGGTCAGGGGCCTGGCTAGCTAATCGGTTGTGTCCTTGGGCAAGGCACTTAACGGACATTGCCTGAACCAAGCGGATTAATGGGTTCTACCAAATTGAAGTAATGTGTGAATCATACACAACACGAAATAGCTCCGGTAACCCGACGATGGGCGCAAGATCTAACGATTGCCCGTGTGTTAAACCCCCTTGTTTTTTCCATTCACGGGGATAAACAAGAATATGCTACCTGTAAGAGATATGATAAAATATGAACCAAATTTTAAATATTTCAAGTTTTCGATATAATTTGCACAACCCCCCCCCCACATTCTCAGAGATAACCAGGTTCAATTTGGACCTTTGTCAGCTGGTATGACGTAATAATGAGCTAATTTACGTAATTTATCGAAACTTTGTCGACTTAATTGTTCGGTCATAAGTAACAGTCTCATATAAACTACAATTCCATTATGACATCATATTACACAAATAAAATTATAAACTGCTTACCGATTATGACGAAATAAACTAGATACATGGCTCGAAGCAGCATGATGACGTCACCAATATATTTTACTGAACTATTTATGACGTACTAAATCGTTTTTGCTGAGTTCCTGAATTATTTCAATTGTTTTCGAATATTCTCGCGGTTCAGTATTATAACGTCACAAGCAGCGATTGTGACGATTCGTAGAAATGGTCCAGGAATTCCAGAATTCTTCTAAATCAATATATTCGGTGTCTGCGAAGAAGTATTGTTACGTCATAATAGATAGGTGGGAGCAGAATCTCTTGTTCGGTAGTTTCCTGATTTTAAGGCGCGAATCACGAGGTTCCGCGATTTTCGAAGCAAACCGTTCGATTTTCCAATGACATTATTCATTGTTACGTAGCATGAAATAGACAATAGCAAACGTGACACGTAAATGAACGATTATTACGTCCACAAAGCCGAATAAATATTGTTTTTGGTAAAATTGCCATTTAAGGAAGATTTGAAGCAAAAAATAAATTTTTAAGTTTTTTAAATTTCATTTTTTTTCACAAATTTTGAGAGAATCGAACCCAGTACCCCCTCTCCCAATGTATCGGACTAAACCCCCAAAGCCATCCATCCATCCATCCATCCATCCAGACAAATCTGAGTGGAAATCCCCGGTGAAATTGTTCAAGGTCACTTGTCATTATGACCTCACAATCACTCCAATTGTTGGTGGCAACCCGGTGTTTAAGCGGATATTACGTTCCACCCACCAGAACCCCTTGTTATTTGACCTTCGTCGTTGCCATGGTGACCATTGTTATTGGAGCCAACGAACAAACAGCGTTCGTGATCGATCGGTTATTACGTAACAATGCAAAAAGACGTTTGCGAATTAAACGACAATGGAAGAATCAAAATTGAAAAATAATTTCTTGACGACGCAGCGTTGTTTGTTTACCGGGTTGAATATGGTGGATCTCACCGCAGTAACACTGGTGTGACGCGTCTATGTTTGTTTGTGGGGGCATTAAGTTGCTTGGCTGATTTGAATACAAACGTCTTCGCTCTCCAGTTTAACCCGAGCTTTGCACGAATCTCGGTTAATTGTTTAATCGTTTAGAAAATTTTCCACGTGGAAGTGAAAACGAGGGGCTGGTTGGGTCCTTGGGTATGTTTGATTCATTTATATCCTCGTGGGTGGGAAGCCAGACTTTATCCACGGGTATCGTAAGACACCTCATGCCCAAAGTCGAGTTGCTGGAGCTATTACAGTGTGTGGATGGTTGGTTCATTTATATTCTCGTGGGTAGGAAGCCAGGCTTTATCCACCGGTATCGTAAGACACCTCATGCTCACAGTCGAGTTGCTGGAGCTATTACATTGTGTGGATGGTTGGTTCATTTATATCCTCGTGGGTGGGAAGCCAGGCTTTATCCACCGGTATCGTAAGACACCTCATGCTCACAGTCGAATTGCTGGAGCTATTACAGTGTGTGAATGGTTTGGTTCATTTCTATCCTCGTGGGTGTGAAGCCAGGCTTTATCCACGGGTATCGTAAGACACCTCATGCTCACAGTCGAGTTGATGGAGCTATTACAGTGTGTGAATGGTTTGGTTCATTTCTATCCTCGTGGGTGTGAAGCCAGGCTTTATCCACGGGTATCGTAAGACACCTCATGCTCACAGTTGAGTTGATGGAGCTATTACAGTGTGTGGATGGTTGGTTCATTTATATCCTCGTGGGTGGGAAGCCAGGCTTTATCCACGGGTATCGTAAGACACCTCATGCTCACAGTCGAGTTGATGGAGCTATTACAGTGTGTGGATGGTTGGTTCATTTATATCCTCGTGGGTAGGAAGCCAGGCTTTATCTACGGGTATCGTAAGACACCTCATGCTCACAGTCGTTTTGCTGGAGCTATTACAGTGTGTGGATGGTTGGTTTATTTATATCCTCGTGAATGGGAAGCCAGGCTTTATCCTTGGGTATCGTAAGACACCTCATGCTCACAGTCAAGTTGCTAGAGCTATTACAGTGTGTGGATGGTTGGTTTATTTATATCCTCGTAAATGGGAAGCCAGGCTTTATCCACGGGTATCGTAAGGCACCTCATGCCCACAGTCGAGTTTCTGGAGCTATTACAGTGTGTGGATGGTTGGTTCATTTCTATCGTCGTGGGTGGGAAGCCAGGCTTTATCCACGGGTATCGTAAGACACCTCATGCCCACAGTCGAGTTAATGGAGCTATTACAGTGTGTGGATGGTTGGTTCATTTCTATCGTCGTAGGTGGGAAGCCAGGCTTTATGCACGGGTATCGTAAGACACCTCATGCTCACAGTCAAGTTGTTGGAGCTATTACAGTGTGTGGATGGTTGGTTCATTTATATCCTCGTGGGTGGAAAGCCAGGCTTTATCCACGGGTATCGTAAGACACCTCATGTCCACGGTCGAGTTGCTGGAGCTATTACAGTGTGTGTATGGTTGGTTCATTTATATCCTCTTAGGTGGGAAGCCATGCATTTCTGACTTATATTCATAAAATAGAAGTGAAAAGGGTAATGACAAGTAAGTTCATTAGTTTTATTATAGAAATGACGGAAAGGGTTAGAATCATACGATTTAGACCAACATGCCCGAGTGCAGGCATTAATTTGGGAAGGCAGTAGTTAACCGTCTTGTTTTGTTATTAATAAAATATATAATAGAAATACACAAGAGTAGACGCGCCACCTTGGTTACTTAGACGGGAATACTTGGAAAGTTGTCGGCGATACGTCATCGCTCCATTTTACGTCACGTGACGTCATGCCTTCTGTTGAGCTATTGATTTGCTGGTTGGCAGAAGTCTTAACTGGGCGTTAAGCAACAGCAGGTAAAATAAATTGTGATTAAAAACTTTAAGACAAATTTAATAATAATTAAAGCTTTAATTAAAAGTGTGCAAGCATGACTTAGTACTGAAGGGGAGCCGGCTTTTTAAGTATGCAGCCACGAAAAGAAAAATGGTTAAATCTTTGTATCTATTTATGATAGAAACACGTGCAAGACAGGAATTGCTATTTTTATGCCCGAATAACTTACATATGACATATCCAACACTCTCAGAGGCAAGAGATGCCATTTTAAGCGAAATCAGATTTCAAAAGAAATAACCAGTGCTTAACATATACCTTTGAGTTATTATAACTACTTAGGATAGGATATTCATGTTTATCCCCGTAAATGGGAAAACCAAGGGGGTTAACAAACGGGCAATCGTCAGATCACCTCGCGCCCATCGTCGGGTTCCCGGAGCTATTGCAGTGTGTTGTATATGATTCACACGTTCCTTCAATTTGGTAGAACCCATTAATCCGCTGGGTTCAGGCAATGTCCGTAAAGTGCTTTGCCCAAGGACACAACCGACTAGCTAGCGACCAGTTTGGCGACATTGATTGGTTTATTATAAGGAATAAAATATAAATTAAACTAAATTGAAAGTTTAACGCGACCGATCTAATGCTGACTTAAATACGAAAACGGTTGCTGACGAACCCACCATGCGTCGTTATAGCATTGTCAATAACTCAGTAAGTATTGAAATTTTATTTTTTCATTATTATGTGCATAAATGTTTTGTTCATTGGTATTACTTTAACATTTCTATGAGAGTCAACTGCACAAGTTCTCCACCTACGGGAAATCCCCTGGGGCCAAAGGTTTACGACTTCGATTTGTGCAACCCGATATGCTTACTGGCGTCACCCTGTGGTCGGATAATGTGTGCTGGTAGTCGATAGGTTGTGGGATCAAAACCGGCTTCCTGTCGGACATTTGTGTTCTTATGATTTAATTCTCTTTTGGGTTTTTCCCCTATTTCCTAAATTAAACATGAAAATCTTATTTATATTAAAAAAGGTTCAATAGGATAAACCAGGACTTGTTTACGGTTTTATTTAAAAGATTCTTAAAACCAGAATTTTTATATCAAGTTTTTATATCTAACTCTACCAACCTATGTTATTCCCAATACTTAAGATTTATTTTTCCAGTTTTTTTTTATTAAATTAATTCTCCGATTTTTATGGAGACGTCAAGCTCTAGTAATTCAATAACAAAAATAGTATTATGACGTCATAATACAAGCCTGAAAGAGCGAAATTTGAGTGAGCGAAGTGTCGCGTGTGTTTGTTCTCCACTATTACGTATACGATTGTGCAATTAATAGAAGTTGCTAGCTAGTCAATTGTGTCTTTTGGTTGGGTGTCTATGTTGCTTAATGGTCATTAAACAGCTGGACCAGTGGATTAATGGGTTGAACAAATGATTACATTCATAAACCCCGTGACACATGGATTTACCTCAAGATCTATCGGACATAACTGTAAGTCCAATCTGATTTTCAAGCCGCCACATATAAATGACACATCCAACTAAAACTTATAGTGAAAATTAAAATGAAGGAAAAACTAATAAGCCAGTTAGATAGGTAAGTTTTACCTGTATTCAAATACTAAAATATGACCTACATTAAAATATGGAACTGTTGAAAATATTGTGTTGTGTATGATTAAGACCCCGTATGGAAAGTACGTCACTTTTCGCCGAGATCTCGAGTGTGCACGCGCCAAATATTTAGGTGTGCAGTGTGCAAACGTCCAAGAATACTTCAAGTGTGCACACAATCTTCTTTTCATAACTGTTTTACCAAAATCTTAATAAAACATATTATTCTATCCTTAATCTTTCGTGTCCGTCAGCTAACGTATCTTTGTAACTAAAAATGTACGGAAAGTAAATTACCCGAGGTCCAGAGGTAGGTTTACAAGTTTATTGGAAATTATACGATATTTATACTGCCAGCTCACGAGCGTGTGTAAAGATACCCAAGTGTGCAAAAGACGCAGGGAAAAAAACTCGAGTGTGCAGCTGCCGTACTTTCCATACTGGATTAAGACATTATTGATGTTTTGGTTGAACCCATTAATTCCATCTGTTAATAAGATAAAGTGCATTGTCCAAGGATACAACCGACTATCTGACGACTGGTTTCCATCCTGTAACCTTCAATATAAACATCGACGCACTAACCCACCAAGTTATTTTGTTCGTACTAACTATCACTACGCAGCAATTTTCATATTTTTCCTCATGACAGGGTAGAATAATCATTAGATTTTGTGGAGGCGATATAAGTTTAATGGAAAGTTTTGTTGTTTTGAATAATGGAGTTAAAATGCCAATGGTGGGGTTGGGGACGTTCCAAACGAAGTCAAACTTGCACGAAGTCATCGACGCAGCATTGGGGAGTGGTTATCGACTCATCGACACCGCCGCTGTTTATAACAATGAGAAGCTTATTTCAAGCTGTCTCCCGGAGTTATTACGGAAACACGGACTGAAGCGGGAAGAAGTGTTCATCACCACAAAACTTGCGCCGAAGGATTTATCGTCGGATTTGGTGGAAGAAGCGTTGGATGCTTCGTTGAATAACCTCGCGCTCGAGTTTGTTGATATATATCTCATCCACTGGCCTGGGAGACAAGGGGTCAAAAGTGAAAGTTTGGAAAATAAAAGATTTCGTGCTGAAACTTGGAATAAAATGGAAGAAATTTATTTAAAAAGTGGGAAGGTGAAGTCAATCGGCGTTTCAAACTACCTCACCAGACATTTGGAGGAAATGAAAGAATATTGGCGCGTGGTTCCCGCAATTGTGCAGAATGAGTTCCATCCTGATTATAAGGATTATGATGTCATAAAGTTCTGCAATGACAATGGGATTCACTTCCAATCCTATTCATCGCTCGGACAATGTAGACTTGTAAAGGACCCTCGATTCATAGAAATAGCAAATAATTATAACAAATCTCCATCGCAACTTTTATTAAAATGGGCGCTGCAGCAGAATGTTTCAATTATCCCGAAATCAACACTGAGAGAACATATAGTGGAGAATAGCCAACTATTTGACTTTGAAATCTCCGCGGGTGATATGCAGGTTATGAATGGGATGGGGAGGGATTGCAAGTATGCGTGGGATCCGTCTCATGTGGCGTGAAACTTTGATCGGGTTTTCAACAAAAATATTGTATTTGAAATTGTTGTTAGACCCTTCTTCAATGTTTGTTGTCCAAACATGCGTTGCATGATATCATCATTATTATACGCGGGCTCAAGCGATGGGTGAATTTTACAGAAAAAAATTATTATTTATTCGTTTATTTGACACAAAGATAAAGATGGTAAATTAGGAGTGTCTTATATTTATTTATGAAGTATGCACTGACATTTAGCAAAAGCAACTGTGCGAACGGACTAATTCAGGCCCTTCCTGGACTCAAATGAGTCTGCGGAGTTGAGAATCACTAGTTTAAACAATAAATGTACCAATATCTTTACATTTTCCCCGTTTCAATTTGCAATAGCTCTGGTAACCCGACGGTGGACGCGAGGTGATCTTTGGTAAAGCCATTGGTTTTTAAATTCATAACATAATGGGTATTCCCCTTTATTATTTTGTACCGGTACCCTTAATAACTATCAATAGCATTAATAACAGCAAATGAAACAAGTCACAACACAGGATTAGTCATTTAAACAACCTCCCATCACTGTCCATGCTGGAGAGTAGCATTGTGGGGTGAAATATGAACTTGAATCGAATATTTCATCGAAGAATATCACATCTCTGCCGAGTGAACAATGAAAGAACAATTAACCATTGTTTCTCACAATGCTGTGTGTTGTATAAGAAACAGAGCTTCACAAGTTCAAGATTCCGGTTGAAATCCACCCCGATATACGACCCCACGCAACCCGCAGTATTCGTGAAAACATTGAAGTCGAAAGAACGAGAGAATCTATTTGCCGAGTTGCAGAAATACCAGGAGGCAAATAACGACGGTGCGACGTGATTAATTTGTGTTCAAATTTGATCGACTTAATTGAATAATTAAATTAATTCTTTGTGTGTTTTACTTTTGTAACAATGGTCTTTGTGTTGCAGACAACAAAGCAACAGTCACAAGGTCACAATTGAAATTACGTAAGTCCTTATTTGGTGATAATATTGTGAAACTTTAAGTGAATATCCCAACCATCACACATGTGTGGCTGGGCACGAACATTGTCTTGATTTAAATTCAAACTAAAGTTAGAATAGGATGCTCTGTTGAATTATTCAAGGGGGTTAACACACGAGCAATCGTCAGATCACCCCGCGCCCACTGTCGGGTTACCAGAGCTATTTTTTCCAGCCTGCAATATTTTTGGCTAAAATATGCATAACCCACCAAGCTATGCGGATGTACATAACCAGACTGCTCGCATGTGGTAATCTCACGTTTGTTTCAGTTTTTGCCTTCCATTGCGCTCCGTTCATCGGATTTGGTTTCCTCGACAACGCGATTATGATCGTGGCAGTGAGTATTGTGATGTAACACTTGTGATGTCATAACCAGTATTATGATGTCAGGGAGAGTACATCGACATGACGATTGGAGTAACGTTGGGCATCTCGACCATGGCAGGTTCGTTGTCATCATTCACCCAATTCACCATGCCTCCATTCCTTATATATGTGTTTATGAATCACCCCTCACATTATATATACCACACTCACTCTCATTTGCATGCATACACACTGTATCTGTATGGTTTGTTGTCATCATTCATTCTCCTATCACACCATTACCCATGCACACACCCCGTACACCACCTCGCAATGCATTCAATATAAATACCTCACTTACAGAACTAGTAGCGATGTCATCATACCTCCAACCCATTAATGCACATATACCCCCACCCTTGAGTAACACATTGGAACTTAATATAACTTCACATTCCAACCAAATGAAACAATTACTTGGCCTTCAACCAATTACATAGACTTGGCAAAGGATAATACCAAGGGTTATATGAGAAAGGTCGGTTAAGGCATCTACAAATCGTGGTTCAACTGAATAAGGTAAACAACTGACCATAAGAAACGTCCCCTATGCATAAAACTCCTCTATCATTAACAAGCAGCGTGTCAATATTGTTAAAAGCCAGTGTTGCGCATAGATGAAGTAATGAATTACAAATATATTGATTGCCTGCTCCCCATCACCAATTACACATGTATTATACCACACACTCATGCATACTTCATGACTGAAACTCAGTTCACATTTCCACCAACAGAACTAGAGAACTAATTTCTATCAGCATAACAGTAAACAAGGAGT
>CH000237.1:0-16051 GCA_000149265.1 Ciona savignyi | reverse complement strand
CTGTTCCCTCCCTGCTGCACGCAAACTCCACCTTACCGAGAACATGAGGTGTATTACTGTGCTCGATTGTGGACATGAGGTGTATTACTATGCTCGACTGTGGACATGAGGTGTATTACTGTGCTCGACTGTGGGCATGAGGTGTATTACTTTGCTCGACTGTGTGCATGAGGTGTATTACTGTGATCGACTGTGGGCATGAGGTGTATTACTCTGCTCGACTGTGGACATGAGGTGTCTTACTTTACTCGAGTGTGGACACGCGGTGTCTTACTGTGCTCGACTGTGGGCATGAGGTGTCTTACTGTGCTCGAGTGTGGACACGAGGTGTCTTACTGTGCTCGACTGTGGGCATGAGGTGTATTACTGTGCTCGACTGTGGGCATGAGGTGTATTACTGTGCTCGACTGTGGGCACAAGGTGTATTACTGTGCTCGACTGTGGACACGAGGTGTATTACTGTGCTCGACTGTGTGCATAAGGTGTATTACTGTGCTCGACTGTGTGCATAAGGTGTATTACTGTGCTCGACTGTGGGCACGAGGTGTATTACTGTGCTCGACTGTGGACACGAGGTGTATTACTGTGCTCGACTGTGTGCATAAGGTGTATTACTGTGCTCGACTGTGGGCATAAGGTGTATTACTGTGCTCGACTGTGGACACGAGGTGTATTACTGTGCTCGACTGTGGGCATGATGTGTATTACTGTGCTCGACTGTGGGCATGAGGTGTCTTACTGTGCTCGAGTGTGGGCATGAGATGTATTACTGTGCTCGACTGTGGGCATGATGTGAATTACTGTGCTCGACTGTGGGCATGAGGTGTATTACTGTGCTCGACTGTGGACACGAGGTGTATTACTGTGCTCGACTGTGGGCATGAGGTGTATTACTGTGCTCGACTGTGGGCATAAGCTGTATTACTGTGCTCGACTGTGGACACGAGGTGTATTACTGTGATCGACTGTGGGCATGAGGTGTATTACTGTGCTCGACTGTGGACACGAGGTGTATTACTGTGCTTGACTGTGGGCATGAGGTGTATTACTGTGCTCGACTGTGGGCATGAGCTGTATTACTGTGCTCGACTGTGGACACGAGGTGTATTACTGTGCTCGACTGTGTGCATAAGGTGTATTACTGTGCTCGACTGTGTGCATAAGGTGTATTACTGTGCTCGACTGTGGGCATGAGGTGTAATAATGGGCCCGACTGTGGGCATGAGGTGTATTACTGTGCTCGACTGTGGGCACCAGGTGTATTACTGTGCTCGACTGTGGGCATGAGCTGTATTACTGTGCTCGACTGTGGACACGAGGTGTATTACTGTGCTCGACTGTGTGCATAAGGTGTATTACTGTGCTCGACTGTGTGCATGAGGTGTATTACTGTGCTCGACTGTGGGCACGAGGTGTATTACTGTGATCGACTGTGGGCATGAGGTGTATTACTGTGCTCGACTGTGGGCATGAGGTGTATTACTGTGCTCGACTGTGGACATGAGGTGTATTACTGTGCTCGACTGTGGACACGAGGTGTATTACTGTGCTCGACTGTGGGCATGAGGTGTAATAATGGGCCCGACTGTGGGCATGAGGTGTATTACTGTGCTCGACTGTGGGCACGAGGTGTATTACTGTGCTCGACTGTGGACACGAGGTGTATTACTGTGCTCGACTGTGGACACGAGGTGTACTAATGTGGACACCCCCAGATACATCAACCATTCCTGCAACCCGAATTGCGTGGCTGAAGTCGTCAACTTTGAGAAAGAGAAAAAGATAATGATCATCTCCAACCGTCATATCCTGAGTGGGGAGGAGGTAAGTTGTCTACCATGTGCTCGCAGTCGAGTTGATGACGTCATTCCACAGTTGAACTACGATTACAAGTTCGACTTCGAGGAAGAAGGGAACAAAATCCCGTGTTTGTGTGGAGCTCTTAACTGCCGCAAGTGGATGAATTGATGGAATAATATGATATCTATGTACATATGTTGTATCATGTATCTTGGTTTAATAAAAGAATTCGTAAGATTTTGTTTGTGGTGTAAGAAGTATCGCTCTGGGGGTTTCCCCATAGATGGATCCAAGGGTCATTCGGGAATATTATGATGCGGTGAACCGAGCCTTAGTCAAATATGCTTAACAAAGCATCGCTAATATGGGTTGACCAGTGATGCCCAACACGGGAAATGTTGGTATTTCTATCGTGCTTACCGCGACGTTTTGCAACACTGAACTTTACAATACATAGCCTACAATAGAATATATATTCACGCAATTTCTCAGAAATTTAAAAATATTTCATGGTTTTGGATTTGTTACTTATTCCCGTAGAGGTTTGTGTAATAACAAGGTCGTTACATTTATTACCAAAAGATATTGTTCGCCCTAGTGACCATGCCACACTTTATAACGAGAAACAAAAATTGGAAAATGGCTGAAACTTTGAAATTCTTTCAGTAACATATAATTCAATAAGGTTAACAACTGGTACCGAAAAACTATATTCTTCTTAAAAAATCCATCAAAATATCTTTAACTGCTGTGTGTAGTTCCCGCCTTTCGCCGTTCGTTGTTTTCAACTGCGCAAAACAAAATGACACTTCGTCACCGTAGTAATAACAACCTTTGTATTGGTCTTATTCCCTCGTTGATTCAATTTGTCAGCTACTGATCATTCAAATTTTTAATCCTCGCCTAAAATTTATCCTCGTCAAATCTCTAATGTTTACATTCGATTATTTATTTCGTCCCCGATTAACGGATTTCCCGCTACACGTCATAAGTCACGTGACATAGTAACCACGCGGCCAAACACGTGAGAAGTAGTCGAAGTCGCCAGGTAACTATGATGTTAATTGATTGATTTAATTTAACGCTAATTTGCCGGTTAGTTTCGTAGTTTTATTGATGTATTATAATTCAGTTAAACTCGGTTAAGGTTACCGGAGAAGTTTTATTAGTTCCGTAGTTGAATAATTTTCGTTGCCCAGCAGTCGCGCTGTTAATGTGTTTAATGTTAATTCCATGAATGGAATTATATCGGGGTTGGTTTTGAATAGTTTTACCAGCTGTGTTTGTTATTTAAATTCATAAGAAATGTGTCGTTCAGTTTGAAACCAATTTATTTTGCTTAAAACTAGCAAAATAATATTATTAAATATCGAAAACGCAAAAGGTCAAAGTTTGTTAAAAACGTGATAATATTGTATCACGTGTCCCGTTGGCTGGATCACTAACACTGGGCTATTAGGGAATAGAAATTGAGAAATTTATAATAATTTCCTAACAGTGTCCGTCCAAATAGCTTAGTGGTTTAGTGTGTTGCCTTCATCTTAACTGACGATGGCCTCTATGTTAATTCTTCTTTAGTTTTCCCATTTACAGGGTTAAACATGAATATACTGTAACAATGTTTATTTAGAGTATTTTCACCAACCACACTAGAAAGCATGACCCAACATTCCCCGAGATTATCCATGCTTTTCTCGCTAACCACTAGCACCCTCGTGTGGCGATATGGTTTACAAGGAATTTGTTCCATATTTCCACATTTTATTTTAAACCCATAAACTATGTAGAATCGATGAAGATTTTCAATGTTTGTTAAATAGAGTTTTTAGCATCTAATTTGCATATTCGATCATTTAAAATGGGAGAATGGGGGGAATTATTTTCTGGTTATTTTACCCGACATGGGTCCTGTAGAATATTCTTGCAACTTGTGGCTCCAGTATTTTTCAACTGATTTCAATAATTATGGAATGATGTGTTTATATTATGTCTCTGGCACCCATATGTAAAGTTTTATAAGTATGGCGCAGATGGACAGGTGGTGTGCTTATCTAAGTTGATTTGTGTGCAAATATACATAATTAGGACTTAAATGTGGAGGAGATGGACAGGTTGTTGTTGTTGATTGTTTCATCGGTATGAATCGCTTAGTGAGGCTTCAGAATTTTTTTAGTTAAACGGGTGAAGGTATGAAACTGGTCGGTTGTGTCCTTGGACAAGGCACTTAACGGACATTGCCTGAACCCAGCGGATTAATGGGTTCTACCAAATTGAAGGAACGTGTCTATCATATACAGCACACTGCAATAGCTCCGGTAACCCGACGATGGGCGCGAGGTGATCTGACGATTGCCCGTGTATTAACCCCCTTGTGTTTTCAAATGGAACCTGAATGCTTATAATTGAGGGAATGTGGCGCAGAGATAGACAGGTGGTGCGCTTATCAAGGTTGATATGTCGGTATATGTGTGATGTAACAGTGGTATGTTGTGCTTTATTCAGCTTTGTTCATAATTCCAGAACAACTCCATTTATGATATCATGAGAGTTTAATAACAAGAAACAAAATGGCCGCCAACTCAGGTAGGAGGGTGGTTTGACGTCATTGGGTTGTTTCATTTCATTTCCTCAGATTCCAAGATTTCTTTACAAGAAGCGTTTCAACGTTTCAAGCTTCGACGACAGGTTTGTTGCTTAACATACCCCATTGTGATGTCACAGTCTCACCCCTTCTCTAAACAATCACTATTGTTCTTTTCCCGCCATTTCGTGCAGTGCTTCCAGCAACAAAATTATAAAAAATCATTCGGTAATCACTGCTCAACTAACATGTTCGCAACAATGCCCCGTTAATGACGCAACAACAGAAGGTTTATTAAACATGGAATTACGCGACAAACGCTTCGCGTGTGAATTCGTTCGGTAATTATTTAATTATACGTCACAATGCACCTGGCAACACCGAAGGTATATAAGTCGCGTAATTCGACGCCGTCGCGATTCCGCGCAATCAACGCGCCAAACACGTGGTGGAACACGAGGCTTTGTGACGTCACTACTGTATTTCGAACGAGTTAGAAGCGTCGATGTTTGTTCCACAGCGTTCGCGAAGTCGTAGAATCGACGACTTTGTTGATTTAGTCGTCTTGTGTTTGAAGTGTTGCCGTGTGGAGGTGATGACAGTATGATATGGTGGTGGGAGAAATATATTGTGCAACACTGCAGGTCACTGAAGCATCAACCCGGTAGTACGATATGTGAACTGTATAATACTGCCTGGTAATGATGATTCAGTGGCGTCGCGCATACACAGCACCCTTAGTTGCAGGGGAATTCCCGCAGTTTAGTGGGTCAGTTTGTTCAGGAATTCGTTATTAATTCTGTTCGTCGTCGATGGTACGGAAGAAAGCGCATTGTTACGTAATAATTATGGTTCGCGAAAGCAGTATTGTCGTGTGAATTCATTATGACGACATAGAGCTAGCGTGGATAATAAGCGCGTTCTATTGTTACGTATCATGGCGGATGGTTATTATTGGATAAATAGAACCAGGAACAGCTATTTTAGCCGCGGATGAATATTTGGGGGTTTTATTCTCGTCACGCCTCGTTGCGCATGACTGGCCACGTCATCCGGGTTACCATGGTAACCGAGCTGTTGTTGTCACGGTAACTGACCATGAATGACAGGGAAGGTTTAATATTGTGATGTCATAGTAGTCGCTTGTCATTCGCGTTGGTCGTCGGTCGGATCTTCATCTCGCGGTGTTCTAGAACTCATTCTAACACTGTCTGGTAAAGATGCGATCGGCGGCTCCTTTCATCTCCATTATGTCGTCATTATTGCGTTTGTTTAAGCAACATCTTCGTCAATCTCCGTTACGTCACAAAGGGGTTTGTCTTTTGTAGCCGTTTCGCGAGTTTCGAGATTTTGTTTTCAACGTAACTATCATCACTGTGACGTAGTAAGCTTCAGTTGACGTAACAATGTCATTGTCAGGAGGAATTAGCAGTGCTTAATAGCGACGCCAAGCGGATTCGTTGTGCGAGGAAGTTACGTCATAAAATGATCGCGCGATGTCGCGGTTACATCGGGACGCCGTACAAGAAGAAATATCATCAACCCGGAAGTGCGTCATAATGGTGTTACGTCACGAGCGATTTCGTTACAATGCATTATGACGTAACACAGGTGAGGCGTACGAGTCCCCATTGTTCCTCGATTGTTGCGGATTGATCCGTCGCGTGATGCGCGATCTACGTCACGAATTCGGCTTCCGCATCGGTCCATGGAACCAGAGTTACATGTTCGACACACTTCCTCTAGTGGTGGATGATGCCGCTCATATGGAGCCCGGGGATCTGGTGTTTGTCACCGGGAGATATTTCAACGAGAAAGGTGATTGTTGTGTGTATATGACGTCATAATGTGATTGATTGTTCGTAGCTCGACGTCAGCTGCACGATGTCGTCCACGTGGAGGTGTGGTTGGGTGATTGTGACAAAACAATCGGCGCTCGATGGCACAATGGGACGGTGCAGGTTTGTGACGTCGGTGGTATTAATGACGTCATAATGATTAATGACGTCATAATAATTAATGACGTCATAATGTGACGCAGGTGTTCGATAGTTACAAGTTCGAGAGCAAAAGTTACGGGAACATGCGCTACCACTTGAGGTCGATAGAGACCTGGTTGAACGGGGTTTGTAGAAGGTTGGTTGTGTGGCGTCATCTTGTGACTGGGGATCCGAATAATCGCGACGTGGCAGCTATTACGCGCGCACACACAATACACGCGTGCACCCACCCACGCACACAATACACGCGTGCACCCGCCCACACACACACACTCCATTCATATCCGTTCCGCTCCAATCATCCGAGACTTCCCCACTGTTACGTCACATTGTAACAATCACCTTTGTTACACGGATAATGGGTATTGTTAGGATCCCGCCAAAACCGTTGGTTCCGCGCCCAGACGCTATTTTCGATGGAATTGAGCAAACGGAAATGACGTGATATTTCTCCAGCTTTTGCCCGCAACACCCATGGAAAGTTACGTCACAATTGAAACCTTCGAAAAAATCTATATTCTACTGTGACGTCACACCCGACAGTGACGTCGAAGGTTAGTCACGTGATGTAATACGGTTGGTTGAATCTGACCACGTGACACAGATGCCAGCGACGAAGATTCATCGCCGCAAGATGTCGCGCCTTCCAATACTGATTATGACGTCATAGTGAGATCGATGGTCAACACTGCTGTGTGCTGCGCTCTAGCGGAGATTCATCGAGAACAATTACTTTGAAACATTGTGACGTAATTGCAACACTGTGATGTAATAATGCGCTTGTAGAATACACTGATATTTTGTATGTGTGATGTCATAATTAATATATTTGGAAGTTGTATTTGTTACGTCATAGAGGAGTCGCGCGTTTCGAACTCCCTCTGCACCTGCTGTGCGATAACAAGGGAGTGTGTGACGTCACAGTAGTTGATAATAGAGCTCATTGTGGAAAGTTTGACGAAACAATGTACATGTTCTTTATGCTGTTAATGTATTGTTACGTCATAAATGCAACCAGGAGTTTCGAATGTGCCAAGTTCGACCGGAAATTTCGTAATAGTGACGTCATAGAGAGTTGTTCAGGTGAAAAGGTGGGTGACGTAGCTATGACATCATAACTTACGTCCATTTCGACTAATCTGATGTTCTGAAGTAACAATAGCATTGATATAAATCGGTTGAGTAAATTGGTCTTGTACTGCGCATGCGCAATAAGTTATGTCAGATATATCAGCTCAGCTTGAAACTACTGTTGTTATTAGAAACACTATTGTAACAAACCAAGTTGATTAAAGGGGGTCAGTATATTACTGCGGAGTATTTGATTAACATTGAATATCTCCACGGAAAGTGGGAATGAACCTGCCATGGGTTGGGTTCGAACCACCCACCTCGGGGCATACGAGGCCATCATTTAACCACAACGGCAAGCTGCATATATTGTGGGGTCTTGGCTGAACCGAAAGGTTGCAGATTCGAAACTGGTTGCTAGCTAGTCGATTGTGTCCTTGGGCAAGGTACTTAGCAGACATTACCGGAGCCCAGCGGATTAATGGGTTCCACTAAATTGAAGGAACGTGTCTATTATATACAACACACTGCAATAGCTCCGGTAACCCGACGATGGGCGTGAGGTGATCTGACGATTGCCCGTGTGTTAACCCCCTTGGTTTTCCCATTTATCAGAATTAAACATGAATAACTATCCACCCACCGCTATAAACAGCCAAACAACCCATACGCTGTATATAGTTGCGACATTATAAGAGGGAAGTTATTAAAATGGGGTGGCAGGTTCGATATGGCAGCACACGTCATAACCAACATAGAAACAAGTCAGCTGGTCCATGAGGTCACTTCCGTTTTTATGGGATTTCTATGTTAGGTGTGGTAAAACCTGGGTCGTATTGCGACACCTAGTCATATAGCTGGGTTATTGTCATATTAATATATTACGTCATAATAATATATTACGTCATATGAATTTATTACGTCATATCAATTCATTACGTCATCTTGCAGTTCTGTATGGCTACTTGGAGCCGAAAACAACGGATCATACTGACACAAGGTGGCGTATTGTTATTTGGGGGATGCTGAAATATAATTAACATTGTACGGTCGTGTTGCCGAATGGTTAACACAACCGATACATATACCTTACTGTAAACAATAAACGGTCTAAGGGACGAGCCCATCATGGGTTCGAAACTGAGCTATGTAAAAAAAAACCTTAATAAAATATTTTAATCCCTTAAACACCCCACCAATCCACAAAATAACCCCCAAATAACCCAAATAACCCACCTACAACACCCCCCAATAACCCCCAAAGGTTGTGTACCGGACACGAAGAAAGATCACGTCGAGATCGGATGTCAATTCAACAATTGTCAACAATCTATCGTTTGTTCAGGTATTGTCACGTCACCATATTTGTGTTTATGACGTCATAACACTGTTTCACAGGCTCGATCGCGTTCTGCTGCTGCAATCAAACAATGTGTAATAGTGACGTAACAATGGACGGATGCAGTGATCGAAACACAAATCCGTCGCGAAAAGGTGAAATTGATTTGGTCATCACTGGTGAAATTGATTTGGTCATCACTTGTGAAATTGATTTGGTCATCACTTGTGAAATTGATTTGGTCATCACTTGTGAAATTGATTTGGTCATCACTTGTGAAATTGATTTGGTCATCACTGGTGAAATTGATTTGGTCATCACTTGTGAAATTGATTTGGTCATCACTTGTGAAATTGATTTGGTCATCACTGGTGAAATTGATTTGGTCATCACTTGTGAAATTGATTTGGTCATCACTTGTGAAATTGATTTGGTCATCACTTGTGAAATTAATTTGGTCATCACTTGTGAAATTGATTTGGTCATCACTTGTGAAATTGATTTGGTCATCACTTGTGAAATTGATTTGGTCATCACTTGTGAAATTGATTTGGTCATCACTTGTGAAATTGATTTGGTCATCACTTGTGAAATTGATTTGGTCATCACTTGTGAAATTGATTTGGTCATCACTTGTGAAATTGATTTGGTCATCACTAGTGAAATTGATTTGGTCATCACTTGTGAAATTGATTTGGTCATCACTTGTGAAATTGATTTGGTCATCACTTGTGAAATTGATTTGGTCATCACTGGTGAAATTGATTTGGTCATCACTTCATTATTTCGTAGGTAATAGGTCAGTTGTGACGTCACAAGCGCTGGTCAGTATCTCGATCTTTGTCCTGATTGTTCTCATTGTCATCGTCATAATCCACTGCGCCAACCCTGGTAAGCATTCTAGAAGGATCGCGGAAGATATTATAAATCGATTTATATTCATCCGCCAGAAATCTTTCTCTGATGACGAAGCTGCATTGTCTCGAAACAAAGTTGATACTGTGACGTAATAAAGCGGAATAGCGCCCACAATAAAACTAACAAGAATATGCAAATGAGTGTTGATGTAGATGACGTAGGGTTTGTGCAGGAAATACCTGGTATGTTGTATGTGGGGAAGCGATACTGTGTAGGTTAACGCTGGATGTTGGAGCGTTCTTGCCTGAGCTTGATTCAGCCGGCTCTGGCGAGCTGCGCAGCGGAAAGTCTATAAGGTTATTTTCCACAGAACGCCTACAAATAATTATTGTAGCCACGATTTGTACAGTCTTAATCTCAAACTCGAAGTCTATAACTCTTGATTCTCTTTAGTTGTATTCTGCGTCTCATTCAATATATGGTTTATCCGCGAATCGCGAAGCGAGTTACTTAGTACGTTATGTATGTTATACAGCATTACGCAAGTTGTATATAGGTTATATTTTAGTAAATACAAAGGCCCGTACAAGGTGATAATTACGTAACTAGTAATAACACGCGAGAGACTTTAAATCTCAAATGCAAATAAACGACGTTAAAAACACAAAATATTTTGGACATAATTAAGCAAATAGCACGAGATGCTACATATGTATTAGGTTGTGCGGATATGGAGGTCTGACCTCAAAGTGACCACGATATGTTGAACCACTGCATATGAGGTGATATTATACAGGATGTGGCCTATCGAGCCTTTTATCGCTAAACTCACGAATATACCTACGCATAACAGCGTTTATTACGTCATACAGAGGGTCTCGCGGCCAACTATGACGAAGAGTTTCTAGAATTAAAGGCGTGATGGTAATACGTCATAATGACCAGCGATTATAAGCTCGAGGCGCAGCCATTGTTCGACCATTGTTTGTTTTATGCGGTCACAATCGGCATTGTAATATTGTGTAGATAGTATTGTTACGTCATTAATCAGTGTTTGTGACGTCATGAATGATTACGTAGAAGAAGTCGCGTGTCAGGTAGAAGATTTGGGGAATGACGTCACAATGAAAGAATGTAAACTCGGAGAACACGGGAAGTGCTTGGTTGTGAGGTGTGTATACATATTGTGACGTCAATATGCAGCTTATTATGACGTGACAGACATGAAGATGGATCGATCACAGCGATCGGGAACCGATGCAGCCACTATGGGGCGCCTCTAGTGAGTGGAAGTTTACGGAACGGGGTTATAAGATGTCCATGGCATGGCGCCTGTTTCAATGCTTCCACTGGAGATATCGAGGATTTCCCTGGGCTGGACAGCGTGCATAAGTTCCAGGTGGGTTAATCCGGATATGCTGTAATTTGTATCGGATGTGACGTAATAGGTCATAAACACATTCTTTGTCCAGGTAACAATACATAAGAATGACGTCATAGTACGAGCGAAACGTGAGTTTTTGAACGACAACAAACGGAACGATCTGATTGGTCGAGAGTGCCGAGGTAATAATACTCATTGTGACAATTTATGCATCATTATGACGTCATATTGTTAGTTGATCGTGACGTCAGAATCGTGATTGTTGGCGGAGGTCCATCGTCATTGACATGCGCCGAAACATTACGTCACAATGGATTCTATGGTGACGTAATAATACTGAGTCGTGACGTACATCTCCCGTACGATCGGCCAAAGTTGAGCAAAAATTTGGACGTCGACGCCGAGGGGATTTCCCTACGCCCCCCGGGGTATTACGCCGATATCGGGGTTCGAGTACACACCAACGCGGTAGGTTCATGACGTCAGTATATGACGTATTTCTGACAAGTTGTGACGTAGGAGGTGATTGGAGTTGATGTGGTGCAAAAGAAGGTTCGATTGGCCAATCAAATCAACGGGCTGGGGGCGGAAGTGACGTATGATAAGTTGGTTCTCGCAACAGGGGGGATCCCCAAGCGTCTGGAACCAACTCTTGGATGGAAACTGAGAAATATATTTGTTCTACGGACGCCAGAAGACGCTAAACTCATACGAGAAGCCAGCGTCGGTGAGTTTGTGACGTCATTGCATGTGACGTCATTACGTATGATGTCATCAACAGGTAAACGTGTGGTTGTCGTTGGTTCGTCGTTTATTGCTATGGAAGTGACGTCGTACCTAGCAACACAAAAGCTGACGTCATCAATATCCGTCATATGTGGGCGCCGGTCAATGGTAGGAATGTTACGTCATAATATCGATATTTGATTGTGACGTCACAGGTTCCATTTGAACACACACTCGGGAAGCGTGTGGGTGAAGCGATTATGACGTTGCATCAAAATGAGGGGTCAGTTAGGTTCTTCCCCGGTGTCGGGGTATGTAAGATACTCGGCGATGACGTAGTGAAACAGGTAGTGACGTCAGACGGGCAAACAATGGACGCGGATGTGGTGGTGTTGGGGGTGGGAGTCGTGCCCGCCACCCGGTTTCTTAGAGATTCCGAGATCAGATTGACTGAACGTGGATTCATTCAGGTTGGTTGCTCGAATGTCGGGTTAAAGTACATGACTATGATCCTACGAGTATTGGGTTAAAGTAACTATGTTGCAGGTTGACACGCGCATGCGCACTAAGACCCCCCACGTGTACGCCGTCGGAGATATCGCGATGTTTCCGATGAACGGGGGGCTGGTGAACATCCAACACTGGCAGATGGCGCATGCGCACGGTCGAGTTGCTGCACTCGATATCATTCAATCTCTCGCGCGTGCGCAGAACGGTGGGAATTCCCCTGAAGTGAAAATCGACACGGTACCATTCTTCTGGACCGTCCAGTTTGGTCGGAGTCTTCGCTTCGCCGGTCACGCTGATAACTACAATGACGTCATAATCAGAGGAAGTCTGGACGATTACAAGTTCGCTGCATATTACGTCAGAAATGACGTCGTGGTTGCCGTAGCAACGATGACGTCAGACCCGATAGCGGCAGAATTCGCACAAAGGCTGAAAGCTGGTGAAGCGATGCGAAGATGCGATATCCCTGTTACCTTGGCCTAACCTTCAACCCAGGTATTAACACGACGCAAATTGTACAAGAAATTTATTGGAAAATCATCGTTTCATGTTTGAAATAGCTGCAGCAGTTGTAGCGCGGGATAATAAGGATTCGATTTCACTGAAATTCGACTCTGATTGTTCGATTAGTCGTGTGACGTCACGTGCTGACGTCATATCATACACCAACCCCTGGAAAATAGTTGATTACTTTGAATATATTGTTTCTATGGTCGGATTATTGTTTCTATGATCGTATTACTGTTTCTATGATTGTATTATTGTTTCTATGATCGTATTATTGTTTCTATGATCGTATTATTGTTTCTATGGTCGTATTATTGTTTCTATGGTCGTATTATTGTTTCTATGATAGTATTATATTATATGACGTATATGACGCCCAACTACATTATTTTGTTGCGACAATCCAGCATAGTATATAAAATTGCCCGAGAATACACTCACTTGTAATTGAACGTCGCCACTTTTTACTTTAACTTGGCAATCTACCATTCGGGGAAGCGACTTTCTGATGTGCTGTTGGATCCGGTACAGTCCGAGTGAGGGTTCGTTCGCGACTAAATGAGCTGTTTTATTGACGTCATCGCAACATCTTTTTACTTTTATTTGCAGTTCTTTATCAATTATTAATAAGTTATCATTTCCCTTCATATGTTTGTTGCCTGTGTAGAAGCTGTACATAATGACAACAATGGCGGCCTCTACTTTATGCCATCTAGCTGCGTACATTGGGTAACATGTAACTTCGCAGATCGTACCCATATTTATTCAATAATTTATTCTAAAATTTTTATTTTTTAAAGCAATTGTTATATTAACATTATTTAAACAATAAGTTTTACTTTTCAAGCAAGTTTACTTTATTTTTTACAACTTATCTTAAGTAAATAATTATGGATACGATTTGTAAACTAACATTTTCCCTATATTATCAAAGCATTCAGTTAAGTTAGTATTTTATGTTTCAACAATTCCACCTACGTCATAAGATTTCCTGTCATTTAATATGATTTTTTTATTTTTTCAATTAATATTCGTCACGTGATTTGGTTTAAATTTGTTAAATAAATTCGTACTTATTACAGTGGTTTTTACATCTGTGTGGTATTTTATGTTGTAATATTAAGTAAGAAATAATTCGGGAACACTTGTGAAATAGTGTTTCTATGAGCAACACATGCTTCCAATGTTGTGTCCATACTCATGACGTTTAGCTCCTACCGGATTTGCGTGATATGCGTCTTTTAATAGAAATTAAAGTAAATGTGGTAAATATTGCCGTTAAGGTAGCTCAGTTGTAGCAATGGTAGAACATACACACGAGTCAGCGAGCTAATGAGCCCAGAGCTTAAAATAATGTTTTACGATATTTATTTTTAATAATTTTGTCACCAGCTGTTGGCTGATTGATAACTTTAAGGTGATTAAAATAGATTAGTTTTCAAATGACCTCAATTAACCTTTGGTTGAGTGAGCAATTTATGACGTTTTATTGTCGCGAATAATGACGTCAACGCCCTTGTTTGTTCAGGTTCGGTAGTTGTTACCTTTTATGACATCATAATGGCTGAAGTGCGCTGGATGCCCTTAGAATCGAACCCTGACGTCATGAATCGCTTTATGACGTCACTGGGGGTACCAGGGTCATGGGGGTTCACAGATGTGTTTGGGTTGGATGAGGAGTTGTTGTGTATGATCCCCCAGCCGTGCTGTGCATTCATATTGCTATTCCCCATCACTGAGGGATATTATAAGGGGGGTGATGGGGGTGATGTGACGGAGGGGGCAGGGGGGGTAGGGGTGAGCGACAATATTTTCTTCATGAAACAAACGATCCGGAACGCGTGCGGAACAATAGGAGTGATTCACGCCGTCGCAAACTCCACCAAATATATCGCGATCCCAGAGGAATCAGTGATCGGGAGGTTCCTACGTGATGCGGCTCCGATGGGGATGGAGGAGAAAGGAAAACGACTCGAAAACGACGTTTCCATCAGCGACGTGCACCGCGCATGCGCCACCGAGGGGCAGACTGCGGCCATGAGTGCCGAGGACAAGTTGGATTTGCACTTTGTTGCCCTGGTGCAGGTGGATGGATGTTTGTACGAGCTGGACGGATGCAAACCGACCCCGGTGAACCATGGTCCGTCATCCGAGGGGTCGTTTGTAGCCGACGCCGCGCATGTGTGCAGGGAGTTCATCAAGCGGAACCAGAACGACCTCAGATTCACCATCGTCGCGTTGTCGAAACTTTCATAGAAATCATATCATAAATATCTTATAAGTGGTTATTATTTCATAAAGATCATATACAACATTGTTGCAAAGTTAACATAAATATCTTATATATGCAGTTCCATAGAAAACTTATATTATATATAGAGTACATGATTAAAATTTCTTAATTGTTTCGGCCATTTTCACATATTGCAAGGGTATTCCCCAATTTTCTGCATTTGTTGGCACAATTTCTAAAGTTCTTTTTAACAGATTTAGAAAAAATTTAGTTAAATCTTAAAATGGGTGGTATAAAGAAAAAGGTAATTTGAATCTTTATTTTCATTTACTATTAATACATTGTCTCCTAAAGTTCCCACATTCAAATGTCATTTCTAATTTATGGAAATGTGACAAATAGTTTAAAATATATGATAAACATGCATAATTGCTGGTCGGAGGAAATTCTCCGTTCTGTACTTATTGCATTTCAGCCTTTGTATATGTAGCCCCAGTATGTTGTTAGTCCAATATAACCCCAATACCCCCCATCTAACCCCGTTACCCCCCCAGTTTGACGCAGGGGCAGCCACCCAATACATCTCACGCAAGCGAGCTTGTAAGAAACTTCAACTGAGTTTGGCCGATTTCCGACGACTTTGCATCCTCAAGGGGATTTACCCACACGAACCCGCCAATAAGAAAAAGGTAACGATACGTTGTACAATTTAACAATGAGTTTATTTGTAATGTGCTTTGCATAGGGTAGGATATTCATGTTTATCCCTGTTAATGCGAAAACCAAGGTGGTTAACACACAAGCAATCGTCAGATCACCTCGCGCCCATCGTCGGGTTACCGGAGCTATTGCAGTGTGTTGTGTATGATAAACACGTTCCTTCAATTTGGTAGAACCCATTAATACGCTGGGTTCAGTTAATGTTCGTTAAGTGCCTTGCCCAAGGACACATCCGACAAGCAAGTGACCAGTTTCGATCCTTCAACCTTCGGCTGATGGCGACGCACAAACCACTAGACTAATCTGTCGAATAAATCCATGT
>CH000241.1:6247-18330 GCA_000149265.1 Ciona savignyi | reverse complement strand
GGATCATCAAGCGAAAGGTTGGTTCATTGAAACCAGTCGCTAGCTAGTCGGTTGTGTCCTTGGGGAAGGCACTTAACAGATATTGTCTAAACCCATAAATTGTGGTGTAACCGGATACAACGTAGATAAAGTGCTGGAGGGGAGTACCGAACCCGACCTCTATTTAACGACCAGTTCTTACCGCCACACTAATGCTGTCCTAACTATTACGTCATTGAAGCTAATCTTCCACAACACGTGCAACATCCGGTCTGTCGGGAGCTTCGCGCGACGGAAGTGACGAAGAGCCACCGGAAGTTCGAGTGGCAGCCGAAACCGACGTCGGACGCCGAGCTGAGTTGGGGAGTGAACCGGTACATGAAGGCGGCCCACTACCTGGAGTTGCCCAGTATATTGAGGAGAACACAGGGGAAGTTGATGTCGATGGCTGGATCCGGGCTCACCGTCGCTCTCAATGCGGGGAAGAACTTGTTTAAAAGTGAGTTGGATGCGGGGGGTGTTACTGCAGGGACACTCTATTTTTTATCGAAATAATATTTTCATGATATTTCCAACATTAATGTAAGGTTACCGGAGAAATTGCATGGGGTTACCGCTGAAAAGTTTGATACAGTTCTCGTACAATACTTTTATCCACTGGGTTTAAGCAACGTGTTTTTCCCGATCATAACTGATTGGTTTTCATACCGCCAACTTAGATTGTCACAAGTATTGTTTTCTTGTACTTCAGTGTAATAGTGCGTCGCAATAGTCAAAGGGTTCATTACTTGTCGCTAACTAGTTGCTTGTGTGCTTCGGCAATGTATTTAAGGAACGTGTGAATCATATACAACACGCTACAATAGCTCCGGTAACCCGACGGTGGGCGCGAGGTGATCTGACGATTGCCCGTGTTATAACCTCCTTGGTTTTATAATTCACGGTATAAGCTAGAATATTCTATCCATGATTAAGATATAACAATACGGTGTTTGGTCTAAATTGTACATAATATAATTATGTATTTAAATTCCACGTCTTAAATTAGTCCCATTTCCACCCAGACATCTTTTGTAATCTTGAGCAATTGGACGACTATCGACAACTCTACAGCAAGACCGGGTTCGGAGATCCAAACTTCATTGACGAGTAAGTTATGACGTCATGTTGGTTACGTCAATTCGACCAATTTGCTTTGTGGATTAGTGTGTCACCTTTCAACCGAAGCGTTACAGATTTGAAACTGGTCGCACCTAATCGGTTGTGTCTTCAGGCAAAACACTTAACGGACATTGCCGGAACCCAGCGGATTAATGGGTTCTACTAAATTATAGAAAGTCTCAATCATACACAACACATTGCAATATTCTCCGGTAACCCGACGGTGGGCGCGAGGTGATCTGACGATTGACCGTGTGTTAACCCCCTTGGTTTTCCCTTTCAGGAATTTAAACAAGAATATCCTATCCTAATTCATGTGTTCTGTCGCAGAAGCGAGGTTAACAATTTATATTCATTCAAACAGCTGGAAAACTGATGTGGAATTTGGGCGCCAAGTTCTGACCGGTATCTCTCCGCTTGCATTTGAACGGTGCAACGCAATCCCAGAATACTGTAATGTGACCAACGAGCACGTGTCGGGTCTACTACCCGATGGAAAGACGTTGGAATGTGAAATCAAAGTAATTGAATAACAGCGCATATAGCACAGACAACATACTGGTCGAAATGATGCTTTCATTGCCGTAATCGTGCTAATTGCATTGTGTGTGTGTGCACGAGTATATACTGTGTGTGCACGCGTATGTGCGGTGTGTGGCGAGTAATACTGTGTTTACAGGTCTAACATAAAACTTGCATTGCCAACCAAGTGAAGCTTTTCAGGATAAGATATTCACCTTTCCCTTGGTGAATGGGAAAACCAAGGGGGTTAACACACGAGCAATCGTCAGATCACCTCGTGTCCATCGTCGGGTTACAGGAGATATTGCAGTGTGTTGTGTATGATAGACACGTTCCTTTAATTTGGTAGAACCCAATAATTCACTGGGTTCAGCCAATGTCCCCGAACTGCCTATCGAACCTGTAACCTTTCGGTTGAAAGGCGACGCACTTACCCACCACGCTAATCAGTTGGATAATTTTTAGTTTCAACTGGTAAATACAACGTTAAATTTCTTCAAACAACTTTCTCCATCAGGCTGGGAAGGTTTACATCGCCGATTACTCGGATACTCACGATATCGACCGGAATAAAATCCCGGGGACAAATTCGATGTTCGTTTGCGCTGATTGCATCGCGATATTCTACGTAAACTCGTTGGATCAATTCGTCCCGATCGCCATTCAACTGGTTCCCGGGGATGAGGAGACCGTCCACACACCCAGTGGGAACGAGTATGACTGGTTGCTTGCTCGCATGTATTTCCGAGCGTCTGTAAGAAGCACACACGAGGTATATATGATGTTTGTGTGGGTTCACTTGTATGGTTACCGTGTGCGGTCGGGTTGCTGAAAATAATTATTATCAAAGGTCCTGCTTCATGTTTTCATCGTGAGAACCTAAAAATAAATTAAACTATTTTGATATTGATTCTCTTGAAGTCCGTTTTAATATAACTTTCCTCAACCTATTGATCAACTGGATTAAGACTAAACCAATGCGCTAATGGCTGGTTTCGATACCACAATCTTTCGACTGACTGTCTTTAACAATACCGATGAGGCAACTACCAACCGAATATTCCGGGTTTACTTTATGGCGGAAGTATTGGTATTTAACCTCCAGGCTTAGTTTAAAACCCATGATGGGCTCGTTGCTAAGACCGTTTTTTATGTAAGTCTGTATATGTACCAGTCGCGTTCTAACCCCACATTGTACCCGCAGTGGATCCACCATTACCTCTACACACACGCTGTGTCCGAGACCTTCGCCATCGCGACATTCCGGAACTTCTCACGCAACCACCCGATCTACAAACTACTACGTCAGCATGTCCGAACCGCCCCAGCCATCAACACCGATGCGAGGGTCTTGTTGGTCCCGCATGGATCACTCGCTAACATGTCCAATCATCTCAGTGAGTCGAGTTTCAATATGTTGACTGACTAGGTCGATGTTTCCGACTCCCTAGCATTGTAGAATCCAGTAGAAGTCACATATTTGTCCGGCATGTTGGCCTGGGGGTTAAGTGCGTCGCCTTTCAATCGAAAGGTTGAAGGTGCGAAACTGGTCGCTAGCTAATCGGTTGTGTCCTTGGGCAAGGCACTTAACGAACATTGTCTGAACCCAGCGGATTAATGGGTTCTACCAAATTGAAGGAACGTGTATAGTCCTATAAATGTCAGGTTACGGGTTCATTAATACGTTCATTCAATTTGGTAGAATCAGGCAATCTCTACTGGTGCCTTGCGCAATAACATAACCTTTTTTGCTTTACAGTTGGGCTAACCTGGTGTACAAAGTGAAATCTTTTTTATGGATGGTGTATAACTCCTTGTGTTGGCTCAAAATACTTGGATTACGTTTAATGCATGGGTTAATGGTTCAATCCTCACCCTTACTACTTTCAATATGTAGTTCCTACCAAAGTTCCCTTGCATTCTAACACCTAATACTCCCCCCCCCCAGACGCCCCCTCATCGGTAAGGAAGAGATACAAAACTTTCAACATTCATCATTTGGACATCCCAGCATCGTTGAAGATGAAAGGTGAGAATGACCATTGTTACATCACGACATCACTGACCAGCCAGCGACCAGATTTGATCCCCAACCATTCGGCTGAAAGGCGACGCACCAACCCACCGAGCTAATCGGTCGGACGGGGCGTTCCATTCTGTACAATTTCGTTTTTTTTAAGTTTTATTACCCTGTCTAGGTATCCCTTCGTATTCGCAAACAAGCACAATGTTATTTAGGGATGTTCTATAATATCACTTTATTCTATTTTCAATGAATGAAATAACAATATAAAGTAAAATTTTAATAATCTTAAAAAAGGTTTTTTTGGGAGGACCGTATTCCAACACCATCAGATATATAAAGACATTTTAGAAATTTAGAAATTTAAACCCATTTTCATTCGATTTTTATTATTTTTATTTTTTATTAAATGCATTATGAAAATTTGTATTACCTTACTTAACTATCCCTATATCCACCCTCATTCATGCACCATCCACCAGGGTTGGACGATCCAAGTTTGCTACCCAACTTCCACTACCGCGATGACGCGATGGAAATATGGGGGGCTGTCCGGAAGTACGTCACCGATGTCGTCATGCACTACTACACTTGTGACGCGGTAGGTGGAATTATTCAGTCTCGTAAACAACTCTTGACATGTTTTGTAAATTCGTGTGGCCGAATGGTTAACGCGACCGATACATATATTCGTGCTAACAGTCAAAAGGAAAAACTAAATATTGGATTAAACACAACGTGGTTAAAACACAAGAAAAAGGAAAAATCCGCTTTGGTTCATAGACCGTGACGAAGCCAGGTGGCTACAAACTAATATTTAAACTGCGATTTGTTGCTTATTTAGCGAAGTGCAGCCCCCCCACATATAGTTTGCCACATTCCCACCCACATCCCCAGGATATACATTCCTACCCACATAACCCCACCCCATCCCCAGTATATACATCCCCCACATAACGCCACCCCCACATAACCCCCACCCCATCCCCAGGACGTTGTCGGAGACCACGAGCTGCAGAGTTGGATGTATGACGTAGCTCACGAGGGGATCGGTTGGCAGGACGGCAATCTCAGGGGATTCCCCGATCAATTGACTACAACAGATGAACTGGTATGTTGTGTTTTACATCTGATGGAATATATAGTGACCTGACCGTGGGTGCGAGGCGATCTCACAATTTCCCGTTTTGTAACGTCCCTTACATCGTATTACAGGGGATAAACATGAATATCCTGATTATTAAACCACGAGAATAGACCTCGTTATCCCATACACGCAGATAAGAATGATTATTCTATTAAAAACATTGTCCCCCCCCCCCCCAGATCCGCATGGCCACCATTGTGATATTCGCGAGCACAGCACAACACGCCGCCGTCAACTTCGGGCAGATGGAGACGTACAGGTTCATCCCGAATGCCCCGGGGAGCATGATCCTACCTCCACATAAGAGGGGCGAGGTGAGGATGATTGTGTGGTCGGGTGGTTAAGCTGGAAGGTCGTAGTATGGGAGGTGCCGGGTTCGATGTTCACTCTGGTCAATTTCATTTTCTGTACGGTTGTGTATGTGAGCAATGTACTTAACATGTCTCAATTTAATGGATCCAGACAACACATTATACACTTGCTCTGCCAATCTGGCTGTGGACATGCGGTAATCAAAGAATTCCCATATTATACTCCTTACCGTTATCCTACTCCACACAAGTAAACATTTAACTATAATTTTGCCACAAACACTATCATTAACCCCCCCCCCATACCAGGCCGACCACAAGCGAATGATGGAATCTCTACCAGGAGTTGTCACCTCAAGTATTCTCATCAGCTTCTCCTATTCGCTCTCCGAGTACGCAAAGGACGAGGTAACATTATGGGGGAAGTCCCTATTGGTTGGTTGCCTGAGCGGTGGATATTCATGTTTATCTCCGTGAATGGGGAAACACGTAATGTGTATAATTAATATGGTGCTTCAATTTTGGTAAAACTGGTTGGTCTTGAATAATCTGCTTGGTCTTGAATAGTTTTCAGATTTTTGCATTCTCTCGTATGTTTTTTTGAATTTTTGTCCACGCCCACGTTCGTTTAAATACGAGTTTTAATGGTTTCACATAATTTGCTGTTCCTATTGTGACCCTGCATTTGCTTTAAAGTAACACTAAGTCAAAAATAAAAAGGCTAAAACTAAATTAATCCACTGGGTTAAGAAAATTTTCTCTAAGTACCTTGCCCAATGTTACTACCGACTAGCTGACCACTGGTTTCAAACCCGGAATCCCTCGGCTGCCACACACTCACCCACCCCCCGCAGGTATTCCTGGGCGACGTACCCGACCGGTTGTTCACCGAACCAGATGTGATCTCCATACAACAAGCGTTCAAGCAAGACCTCGTGAGACTGCAAGCAAAGTTCGAGAAGCGCAACGAAAGTCTACGATATCCATACACTTACCTTCTTCCAAATAAGATACCAATCAGTATCGCTATTTAACCACATTATTACCTATCCATGACGCTTCTATTATGCAGTTCTTATTTTCACAGATTGTATTTCAGTAGCACACTAAACTTATTTTGACGATTATTTACCTTCAGTTTTAAGGACGATATTATGAAACTAAATTCGTTATTTGATTTGTTTTATTATTTATTCAGTGTACATAGCAATCTCGCATTTGCGTATATCTTCGCCATATTTATCCCAGTTGCATTGTATAACGACGAATGATACATCTTTTGCGTCATTTTTATTTATTAAATGGAACCTCCCTCCACTAAATGGCGTAATTGATGTCATAGAAACAAAAAAAGATTTTTCGCCCCAAGATTTAGGATAGGATATTCATGTTTATCCCCGTGAATGGGAAAACCAAGGGGGTTATCACACGGGCAATCGTCAGATCACCTCGCGCCCACCGTCGGGTTACCGGAGCTATTGCAGTGTGTTGTGTATGATTCACACGTTCCTTCAATTTGGTAGAATCCATTAATCCGCTGGGTTCAGGCAATGTCCGTAAAGTGCCTTGCCCAGGACACAACCGACTAGCTAGCGACCAGTTTCGCACCTGCAACCTTTCGATTGAAAGGCGACGCACTTAACCGCCAGGCTAACCGGCCGGACGTTTTATTTAAGCAGACAGTGAAATCGCTTTTGTCGTGGTTGTTTATAGAATATTGGCAAAATAGAAACTAGTATATAGGCCTACCAATTTTCCCGATTCTATGGAAATTACGAGTCCGCCACATCAACCAATATTCATGGAGTCCTAATTTTAAAAATCGCTTGAATGGGTTTAATAATGATGTTCTTTCCAATCATAACCATGAATAAATCATTCAACACGATTTCCCCGTCCACCAAGATATAACATGATTCAAATGTCGCGGCACTTAACGCAAGAAGTGTTACCACACAGGTACTTATTATCAGATAACCTCGTGCCTACCGTCAAGTTTTCTGTTCCCACAATGAAAACACTAAGCAGGGCCTTTGATGAGAAATTGAAAAGGAAAATACCTTTTACAAGGGTTACCGGAGCGATAGAGTCGGATTTATCAAACTATTTATTGCAACAATAATCTGCGAATAATTCACGCAACAGTGAAAATAATTCCATGACGTCACAGCATGCACCTTGCGCAACGGAAATTACAAAATTAAATTAAACAGGAAGGAATTAAACAAATACATTCCTAACCAGTGAGCCAGTTACCCACCGGCCTGTTATGCGCGGGGATCTAAAAGGAGGGAAACTGCACAATAAAATGAAGATTATGACATTTTAGTGTTAAACATGGGGTTGGAGTTAGGGTTAGTTCTGGGTTTGATATCAGTGTTTAGGGGAGGGTTTAAATCAGTTTCCGTATTTTGATTGGGCAGTTTCCCTCCTTCCCTCCTTTTAGTGTTGCCCTGCTATGCAGGATAATAAAAAAGAAATTTCAAGAAGATCACTTTGTACGTTTTACCCTGTTTCAATGCGATATTTGGGGTGTAAAAATAAGATTTCGATTCAAATATTGGTGAGTTTCACAAAGAATCGGTTGAAAGCAGTGACTTTGGCTTGTACAACCTGATTGATTCATCCCATGCACAGTCCGCTAGAAGGGATGGGACGAAGGAACTGAAGTCCAAACCATACACGAACTCAGTGTGGTGGGAAAGTACCTCCATCCGTGGGGTGAACCCCTGGGGTCGCATGTAGTCCCATGTCCTGTGTGGGTGGGGTGGCTTCATGACGTATGAAGGATATTAATGTTTATCCCCGTGAATGGGAAACCAAGAGCTTTAACACACAGGTAATCGTCAGATCACCTCGCGTCCACCGTCGGGTTACCAGAGCTATTCCAGTGTGTTGTGCATGAAACACACTTTCTTTAGCTGTTAGCCGAAAGGTTGTAGTTTCAAAACTGGTTGCTAGCTTGTTGGTTGTGTTCTTGGGCAAGGCACCTAGAGGAAATTGCATGAACCCAGTGGATTATGGGGTTTGAACAGTAAAAATCTCAATCATACAAATTACAATACACAAAATAGCTTTAATAACACAGTTGCAGCCACAAAGAGCGCGCACGCACACATACACGCACACCACACACGCACACCACACACGCACGCACACATACACGCACACCACACACGCACGCACACATACACGCACACCACACACGCACGCACACATACACGCACACCACACACGCACACATACACACACATACACACCACACACGCACACCACACACGCACACATACACGCACACACACACACACACACGCATACCTGACGGTGAAGTCATACGAGCACGACGCTATGATTCCACGCGAGAACGGTGAACAACGAACTCGACGAACCGCGTAATCGTGGCCGCGCATCAAACATAAACTCGACCTTGGGTTGCGGATGTCCCACACTCTGTAATACCAACCTGGTTGAGTCCTTTTTCACAATACATTGGCATGTTATGTATCTTGGGTGGTTGGGTGCATTGTATACAAAGTGTGATCAAACATAATGTTTGTTACCATCCACACAACTGGAAGTAACCATGACAATTTAAATATATCTAAAAATGTTAAAGAATTTCCGACTGAAGTTCGTATATCATAAAATTTTGGGGCTAACACCCATATGCGGTCCGACCGGTTAGTCTGGGGGTTCAGTGTCACAACTTTCAGCCGAAAGGTTGCAGGTGCGAAACTGGTTGCTAGCTAGTCAGTTGTGTCCTTGGGCAAAGCACTTTATGGACATTGCTTGAACCCAGCGGATTAATGGGTTCTACCAAATTGAAGGAACGTGTCTATCATATACAACATACTGCAATAGCTTCGGTAACCCGACGGTGGGCGCAAGGTGATCTGACGATTGCCCGTGTGGTAACCCCCTTGGTTTTCCCATTCACGGAGATAAACATGATTATCCTATCCATAAACACACGATGCAAGTGCGAAACAAATTACTTCAACGAGCAATCCACCGATCCCGTGACGAGGATATTTGCGTCGTACTTCGACCAATCACAGCTCAGCACTTCCCCCTCATGGGCAGGTAATATGGATTGGGGGGAACGCGGTTCACGGAGGTCCCACACCCTACTTGCCCCGTCCGCTGTAATATGGGGTTCATGTTAACCCACCGTGGGTGACATATAACCGGGGGTACTAACCAGATGTTGTAGCGAATGTCCCAGGTACATGTGGGGACCACACACCACTGTACACCACACCACTATGGTGCGCGAATGACACGAGTGGCACACTGCGCCCCGACGGCACGTCCCACACTCGACAGCTACTGTCCCATGATGAAGACAACACGAGGTTCTTATCACCTTTGTGACTCCAATCTACCGAATAAACTTCTTTCTCGTGGTTCTTCAACACAGCGATCGGCTCCTGCGATTATCCGACCAATTAGCTTGGTGGGTTAGTGCATTGCCTTTCATCCCAAGTGTAACATGACGATCATATTTGGAAGCGAGATTCCGGTATCTCAATGTCATCTAATGTTATTTTATTAATATATTTCGGTTCATTTGACCACAACCAGTTGAACAATATACATAGTGTAATCAAGCAATAATAAAATAGCCATAGAAACAGAGTAATTAATTTAAGATAAGAGTGGGCGTGGTTGTATATTTCTGCGTTGTTATAACATGTCCAATCATCAGAATACCATGCCTCTACTTACCAGAGCTATTTCTACACGTTGGTTATCATCAAAATATTACATAAAGACATCTTTATCCCTTTGACAACAGACTACATCGCGGCCACAGTTGGGTTAGCTTGGAAAGTAAATATGACACAAATGTTCCTTATTTTTCACCTTGTTTAGAACATTCCATACTTGAATGGCCCCATCCCCACCAGCAGTAACACATATATCTGGATCCAATTCACTCCAACACAAATCGAACAAACCATCCGACCATCTGCAGTTCTGCACCACCACCGGTGGTCCACTTAAATCGGGAGGGAACTCAAACACAAGGAGAGCTGCAGAACCTGAAAGGTGTGTGAAATATCACATCTATGTTTATATTGGGGGAAACTAAAAGGAGGGAAACTGCACACTTAAAATAAAAGATTATTACTATATAGTTAGTGTAAGGGCTGAGGTTAAAATAAGCGCTAGTTCTGGGCTTAAATACTTTAGGACAGGATAGGTTATTAATGTTTATCCCCGTGAATGGGAAAACCAAGGGGGTTAACACACGAGAGTCAGATCACTTCTTCCATAGTTTTAGTAAGCAGTTTTCCCTTCCTTTTTCCCTATATTAAGTGCTGAACTTAATATACAATTAACACACTTAATACACAATTAACATAACAACAAATTAACACAGAAAATGTTATGCAGGCCTGTAATATATCAAATACTTCAGCATTATTCAAATACAATCAAACATTGTAAATTCACAAATATCCACCTGATATCCCGTATTGTTCGCAAGCAACGCATGCAAACCGTGTTGGGGAAAACGGGGAGAATTTGACGGAATATCCGTGTAACTTTGGCGTTTGGAACACAGCCATTACTCCATTTCCTGCAAGCTTAATGACATCTAAAGATTCAAAAATGCAATTAGATTGGTGATTTACACAAACTGCTGTAATATAAAATAACACCTTCTAAACATAAGAGTATTCGATAAAACCTCATTAACCTAGTAAGTCCTCTGCAAAAATGCAACCTATTGATCAACTGACGCATTGGACTAATGTTTACTTTTCATATCATTTCTGATAACAAACTCATACAATTTGAACGGCTGTATTTTGATCTTCCATTTGTTAATAAAGTTAAATCCAAGGATTCTATAAAAATGTATTTTATAATTTTTCACTGGTAAAATTTGGAAAGTTTCATTAATTTGGATTTTTAAACTTTGCTCTCTTACTAATCCTTAATAAAGTACACATGTGAAAGCACTTTAACCTGAGTAACTGGGGTAAAATTAAACATGTATAAAGTCAGTAATTTCTTTCCTATGATACTTGGGTTAAAGTGTCATGACATTTTGTTTTAAGGAGCTTTTTATTTATTTACATTAACTGTAAGTTTATGATAGAATAGGATAGGATATTCATGTTTATCCCCGTGAATTAGAAAGCCAACGGGGTTAACACACGGGCAATCGTCAGATCACCTCGTGCCCACCGTCGGGTTACCGGAGCTATTGCAGTATGTTGTGTATGATTGACACGTTCCTTAAATTGGTAGAACCCATTAATTCAATTGGTAGGGCAATGTTCATAAAGTGCCTTGCCTAAGGACACAACTTACTAGCTAGCGAACAGTTTTGAATGTGCAACCTTTCGTTTGAAAGGTGCCACACTAAACTGCCAGACTAACCTGTCCGGTATTTAATGCGAGTGAACGTGTAAAAGTGTGCAATCGTTCTCTTTACGATGCCTGCCAAGTACCTTGCTTAAAGATACAACCGTCTAGACTAGCTAGCAACCAGTTGCGATGCTGTAACCTTTCGGCTGAACGCACTTAACCACCAAGTTATTTAGCCTTTAATGGTCTTTTATCTGTTTTGGGGCAACAATAAAGGAAGGGTAAGACGGAAATGGTCGCTTCAAAATACTACAGGATCACTTGGATCACTTAGATTGCTATGAAAAGTAATTCTAACCTTGTCCCAAACACGAATCTCAACCCCAGAACTAACTTTAACCTCAATCCTAACATTATTATCATAATCTTTATCTTAGTGGGACCAGTTTTCTCGGGTGCCTCTTAATACTACAGGATCGCTTGGAGCGCTTGGAGCGCTTGGATCACTCAGATTGCTATGGAAAGTAATTCTAACCCTGTCCCAAACACTAATCTCAACCCCAGAACTAACTTTAACCCCAACCCTAACATTAATATTACGGCTTTTGTAATAACT
>CH000245.1:52256-63621 GCA_000149265.1 Ciona savignyi | reverse complement strand
ATTCATATGGTATACCTATACATATTATATATGCACAGCACCACGATTGCAAATACAATGATTTTACGAATGACTTAATGTGGCAAAAACAGAATTTGGAAAACAAGTTCGAGTTAACAACAATGCAAGTTTAAAAACATGAAATTAACATTTAAAATAATGACTATTGCTTAGATCACTATGTCTCTTTGTTGATATTTGCTTAATGACTTTGCAACACATGGTAATATAATTAGCAATTGATATTATAACAAGGAGCAATACATATTTATAAACTATTGTGTTGTTATTTACAAATGTTTCTTGCTTGGAAATTGTTAAAGAGGACCATATCTGAGTGACGATTTTTATTGTGTAATGTTCGCCATGCATTGCATGTAAAATATCCAGAAAAAAGCAGCCATACTTGTACACAAAATTGTTCAACTGCCAACTTGCTTCTCAGCAAGTCAATTGTTTTATCAAGTAGTGCTGCCCGGCATTAAAATAGGTTACATATATCATAATATATACAGTATGGTAAATCTGAAGCCTTTTAACAACATTGACAAATATTACACACATGTTAACAATTATACCAGTAAAGGTTAAGTGTTCCTTCTGTTTTATGTTTTAATAGCATTTAATTAATACACTGTAGAAGACAAAACCAATTCATTCATTGTGGTTGCCAAATTATTACATAGAGATAGTCCAACTAATCACAATCATACTAATTCATTGCAGTCCAAGATAAATTAACGGAGTATATAGGTACCTATATAATACATGCCTATATACATGGTCTTCCATAACAACAAACTATTTTACCTGCCGCTTAAAGAACATTTTCTCCTTCACTAAATCCCGGTCAATAGCATTGCTCTTTGCTTTATTAGTGTCATTGAAAAAACAACTACCAGTACAATCCAGACTCATTTTGTTGCACTTTTGACCCATATGTTTCCCATTTATAAATATATCTTTTTTCTTGGTAATTTACACAAGAACAGGGCGGGTCTGTCACCCAGTTATACAACCATGGTGTAAATAAACTCTGAAAAGAAATATAGGAGGTGAATAAAACATGCAGGTTATATTATTGTACAAAGTCTGTGTAGATTAATAGTAAAATGTTTCAATCAGATGTTTCTGCGACATATAAATAAAATACCTTAGGGAAAAGGTATTAATTAGTGATAACGTATGTTCACATTCTAACAAACAAAATCTGGAGGACTATCGAATAAATTAATACTTTGTTTGTGTGTCTACTAAATCTGAACACACCACCCACAGCCACTTGATGTTGCATAGGATAGTCATAATGGTGAGCACTGGTTACAAATTGAAAACTATCTTTCAGAAACAAATTTTCTCCTAAGCTGCTATTCTAAAAATAGTTTAAGAAACTGGCATATTTATACACTTTTAAATGGTAAGTCCTAAAACACTTTTAAATAAATCTCCATAAGACGAATCATTTAACTCATCTCTATATTCTTTAGTTGTGAAACATCTTGCGACATAGTTCTAATAGTCAACACTAAAAGGTGATGTGTTGTGGCTGGTCAAAGCACCAGACGATTTATTTGCCACTGAAGTTAAGGATGAGAGTGACAGCAAAATATAAGACTGACCTCAGTTTAATCACAGACTTTAATGTAATAACACTTTGGAATACTATAAAAAGATTTCAGAAGTGCAACAATGAAGGTTTAAAGTAACAAGTTCATCTAACAAAACATTTAAAACAAAAATAGTATCAGTAGCTAAACATATAATAAAAAAAATGTAAAAATAGTTGTGTGGACCAATAAAATCCAGAGTTATTTGAATCTGGTGTATACAAAAACATTGTGAATAATGGTATAATATTTAGTGTGACACTTGTTCATACTGACAGTTTAATTTATTACTACTTGCACTGTCATTAGTATTATTTTTTTAAAGCAACAACATGGCACTAACAATACAATTGTGAATAAACATAAAAAATAAATAATTATACCATTGAAAATATTGGAGTAGTATAAGTGTGTTCTATGGTCATATTAATCCGGAATTGCACTACCTAGATGAAAGACAAAAACAAACACAGTCATATTTAAAAAGTATTATTTCATTCAGAGCCAGAACGTAGGTAATAAAGATATTTACAGGTAACGGTAAACCATTAGTGACATGACTGGCATCACTTAAGCACCAGTATGGAAAGTACGGCAGCTGCACACTCGAGTTTTTTTCCCTGTGTCTTTTGCACACTTGGGTAATTTCACACACGCTCGCGAACTGGCAGTATAAACATCGTATAATTTCCAATAAACTTGTAAACCTACCTCTGGACCTCGGGTAATTTACTTTCCGTACATTTTTAGTTACGTAGATAGATATGTTAGCTGACGGACACAAAAGATTGAGGATAGAATAATATGTTTTTTAAGATTTTGGTAAAACAGTTATGAAAAGGAGATTGTGTGCACACTTGAAGTGTGCACTCTTGGACGTTTGCACACTGCACACTTAAATTAAGCACATACCTATGCCATGGCTTAAGCACATACCTATGCCATTTATTTAGTTTTAGTAGTTACCATAAAGAATCAACATCCTTTTTGTGGTCAATAACATGCAAAAACATGTATTTACATAAATATCCAAGACCTATAGATTTGATTAATAAGTACTATTTGCTTCACTAGCCTAACACGCATTGTAATACAATAAAGCTAGGTCTGTGGTTAACCTAAATATACTGAAAACAAAGTCTACATATTTTCTTTTATTATGAATTTTTCATCGACACAGGGTACATTGGAGCTACTTCATAATTCCAAAGAGCCGAATCATAATATTTAAGCTACATCATAATTTCACGAAATCACTACTTTCCTTACAATGCTTACGAACCAAAACAATACGAAAAGCAAATTTACATCAAAACACACCCATCGCCACAAGAGGACGCTATTTTACAGTACAATTTCTTGGATTTTTAGTCGAAAGTAATACATTGTAAGTAGGGAAATTGGGTTGTCCAGTAAGGATTTTTGTTAATTTAGTGCTGTTTCGGGTAAAGGCTGGTTTGATATATCGAAATCTTCGGATTGATCCAAGCGCTCTTACCAACTGTGCTAAGCGGCCAGACGATACCACTAACATAGTAATGATTTTATGCTTAAAAACAGCGTGTGCATATTTCATGGATTGTACGTTAACTACTGGTAGTGCTATTATTGTTTACTTGGTTTATAAAAAGGGGGTTGATAGAAGAATCTTCACGACTTCAGTACGCATAAAATAAAATAAATGGTATTGGTGAAAAAGGAGAATAGTTTCTTAAACGTGTAAGTCCATAACTTGGATGTTAAATTATTAAAATTGACACCTGCTTAACGCATAGTGGCAAGAGTGGAGGTATTTCTTATGTGTAAATATAAACATGATAGTGGTGCTTTTTTTTAGGTGGACACATTAAAAATTTATGTAGCAAGTGCACTTGTAAAAACAGTTATTAAAATAGCTCCGTGAAAGAGGGCAAGTAGTAAAACATACACCCATAAACAAACTTCATCCACAGATCTAGCCACGGCCTTCCATTTTTCACTAATTGTGTTGTTTAGGCGATTCTCCGTCAGATCTTTATTGCTGTATCGCATGTATTTCGATATATTCTTCACATAATCAGATAAGGTCGATGTGTCTTTTAAAAGTTCGGAAAACATTGTCATGTGCCTGTCATCAGCTACTGCAGATACATTAATGTTAACAATGTTTGGTCTACGTAATTCATAATAATTAAATGTCCGACCGGTTAGTCTGGTGGGTTAGTGCGACCTTTCAGCCGAAAGGTTGCACATTCAAAACTGGTCGCTAGCTAGTCTGCTGTGTCCTTGGGCAAGACACTTAATGGACATTGCCTGAACCCAGCGGATTAATTGGTTCTACCAAATTGAAGAAATGTATCAATTATACAACACACTGCAATAGCTTCGGTAACACGACGGTGGTCTGTGTATTGACAGTGTGTAAACACCCTTGGTCACAACGGCATTATATATCTGCTATAGGCAATATTATATCAAAACAGAATAAGATATTCTACCGGATTCATGTTGTAATTTATTCGATCTCCCATCCAAATACAAATAATTCCCCTCGTGTTCATTCAATTGGACGCCATCAGCTGTGTGGTCACATTGCGTTTCGTTGCAATGTTGACCTTTCGATTGATCCACTTGTCCGTGCTCAACACCTCGTTTGATGGATTTCAGCACAACTGTTTTACACCGGTGCCATAACAACTTTATGATAGAACCCAGTGTTGTCTAAATAAACAAACATTGTCATTGACCTTGGACAAGGACGCACCAGTTAATTAAACCATCTTTGTTAAATAGAACATGTTAGGCGCAATTATATATTTAGCAAATATAACTGTTAAGCTAGAATAAAAGGTGCGGCATAGTGGGCTATATAAAATATATTTTTACCAGATTAAGTTTCGAGTACTTGTCATATCACGCGATTACAAATGTGTGCGCCTTCTAATATCAAGTGACAAGAGTTATATTCGGGTTTGTGCATGATGGATGCCAAAGCCCGAAACTGGGAAATTTTCATTTGTTGCCTCTGTATACTTTTACTTGGAAAACAGTTTTAACAATTTATGTGGTTTTGTGGTTTGTGTGACGTCAAAGAGTGTATTTGCACCTAAATGTTGTTATACAATTAAACTATCAAGTCGCTGTGCTTAGTAAGTGCAGCAACAAAATATCATTTGTTACAATTAATTGTTTTGTTATCGACGTTATTGGCACGTGTTGGTTACTTGTTGCTACTTAAAAAACGCGCCAATTGACGTAGTTACTTTCATTCCAGACATCATATTAAAATTTACCTTTTTATCCGCAGTTTCAGCGTTTTCTTCGGTTACAGTAAAATTTTTAAGCTTTACGTATTGTCCAGAAACGAAAAGACATAGTCTGACCCAAGCTGGTACACCTTCTAAGTTGACTTTGAATACGCCCTGCCGAATTCAAAATGTCACAAAGGCAATTCGTAAGTATGAGTTTCACTGGCATCTAAAGGACTTGGCAGAAAAAATAAGGATACCATATGTTTACATATAGGACTTCATAGTTTGTTTTTTGCCTACCTTGACACCAGTCTCTGTCATGCCTGCATCGCTAGGCATATGATGAATATGAAGAACCAGAACTGTCATTATAATGTTTATACCAAGTAGCGCCATGCAAAGTACGAAATACACACCGAGATACGGACCCGTCGAAGCGGGAAACATATCACCAACCGTCAAAAGAAAAACCTGTATGTAATAAAGTACAATTAGTCTCCCCACTTGTTTATGTTTATCTGCCTGTTTCATTTATACACACCATGAATGTTAACATAATAGTTATCTGTAGTCCGATTCTCTCTCCGCTATCCGGTGGTAAATAAAATCCAAGCAAAGAAATGGTAGTCAAAAGTAGCGCCGGAAACAACATGCTCTGCGAATGTATATATATTTATATTGGCCCTAATAAATTAAGTATTACACCATGGGATAAATAAAATTGGTTGTTTCAAACCTGCATGTGCAGCGAAGAGTTCCTTCTAAAACGCATAGTAAAATACAGTTGCGACCTGCAAATAATACGTAAAAGTGATCAGCATTTATTTTTGTAAAATAAAACCACTTTTAATTTCTGGTGATAAATAGCTTAGTGTGGTTTTATTGTTTTAAATTATATATATTTTATCGAGTACACAAAAAAGGACTAAAATTAAACAGCATTTGTAAAAGATGCAATTATATAATATGTAACAGACGTTGCCTTTAAAATAAAGCAATTAAATGAAACGATGCCCATGGTGTTTTTAGAAGGAACTACCAACAAAACAAATAGTCCTGGATAACAGTAAACCGAGCAGAGCGTACCAGTGACTATCTGTTAAACGATCTGGATACACATCATTTACAAACGTCTGGGGATCCAATATTGCATTTCGTACAAAAGGGCGACTCTCATTGGCATCATCAGGATTAAATACGTCTTCGTAGCTGACGGACTGAAATACGCAAATAGGTAAAAATTCAGAAACAATATTAAATACTTGTCCGATATTAAAATAGTTACATTGCAATTGGTCATTTATTGTAATACAATGTGTATATATATATCTATCAAGGTGTAAAAATAAACATATATTTTGTTTCTTCTAAGATATAGACATACTTTTTTCGCTAAAAGTATTCGATCCAAAATCCACTCTCCACTTGTTATAAAATAACTCGAGACGTCCAAGTTCAATTCTTCTTCGTTTCTTTTTGCCACCACGTCGACTTTGGTAGATGGAAAAGTCCAAGCAAGAAATACGAATTCGCAATCCTACAAATCATCGTGGTAAATGAAGGCTTATAATACATAATTTACCCAATCACAGCGGAACCCATTAAACTGGTAAATAACGTCTGCAGCTCTGCATTTAACTCCGCCTATAATAAATGTAAAACAAAACTATATTCTATACGTATATTCTTTTTATAGTCGAGTATAGTAAAATTTGTGGTCAAGGACATATTACGCCCTATATACAAACAATCGCCACGCTTCTTCTGGACTGGCCATGTGCATTATGATGCACATTTTGTAGTTTAGTTCGTTAAAGCCAATAAATTAACCAACGTTGCGTACATACATCTATATGTGATGTTGAATTTTTACGTTCAGACAAATATAAACCACGTTAAATGTAGGCTAAATCACCTGAACATCAAATGGAAAAAGGGCGATGTTGACGCCGCAGGAAGTCTCATATGCCATGGGCTGCAACAGAGACACAAAACCGGCATATGTGATGGTAATAAAAGGAATACGGGGAGAGTAATCTTGTACGCCAATTTCTTGCATGACCACGACATCAGGAATCCAAACGTCCAGTGCTGTTACAGTTACTGCAAGATAAGTTGCTTTAAACCAGGGGTGGGCAACTTCTCTAGTCGGCGGGTAAATGTAGGAAAATGAAGTTCTTGGTGTTCCGGATTATTACATGAATACTTTTCAATATCATAATTACATGGTATGGTTACACACAGTCTTCGGGCCGGTCAAAATCCCTTCACGGGACGGACCCGGCCCGCATGCTGCCCATGCCTGATTTAAACCACTGTTTTGTAGTTTATTATCGTTTTTGACCAAACAAGATTGGCTACGTTGAAAATCTAAAGCCAATTCCGAAACCAAACAGCAGAAAAGGTATGTAAATATGATCGTTCGGGCTTACAGGTTGTCAGGCCTTCGTAATCCGACGGCTTCCATGAAAGAAACTGGTCTATCCAGTACATACGCATCCAAATAAGGCTTTTCAGGACCTGGTTCTTTTCGTTCAAATTTAAAACCTGACAGAGAGAAGTGTTAGCCTACGCTACAAACTTATTAAACAATCATCGTAAATATAAAAAGTTAACCTGTAAAGATTCACCATGATAAAAATGCTTACCTGCTGATATGTAAAATCGATGTAAACTTGAACTTGGTCTGTATGATTCTTGACTGGCCGTACAGCTTTATCATAACCTGTATTCCAGTAGCTCATGCTTTTTTAAATCGTCACCAAAGCAAACAGTTCTTACCTCCTCGTACAAATAAGTCGTAGTAGAGTTTCTTTACCAGATGATCATTTTTCGTGGTGGATGAATTCACAAAAGGCGAGTGTTCGTGCTCTATCTCTGTTTCATGTGTTTCCGTGAAACTTTTGTTGGCAACCTTAATTAATATATATACGTTACGCTACTGTATTTAACAAGTACGTCTGCATTAACAAAATTCCAATTTCCTCACCATAAATGTTGGTTCATCTAAGTTTGATCCAAACGATAGAGCGGAAAGAAAAAACACTTGCAACATAAAAATTTTCATTTTCATAAACTGGTCCTGACTCTAAGCGGTCATAAGATTTTTGAACAAGAAGCTAAACTTTACGCCGCTTTGCTTTTAGACCTATATTAAATATTTATTGCGCTTTTGCAAAAATTCTGTGTGACGATTTAGATGAGTGTGGGAAATGACACTGATGTGCAGGTACACTTACTCGACCCGCTTTGTGGTTTACGAGTCTTTTTACGATCGCAGTGTTTATAATTTTCTACTTCATCGTTTCTAATTATACAAGTTTAGTTTTGAAAGTATTAATAAGGTTTTATACTAACTGTACTTTACACCGTGTTTCTTGCACTTATTATTAAAGTGTGAAGTCTAAATACTTTGCAGTCAGTTGTTTTAGTTTTTGTGGTTAGCGATAATTGAAGAGCGTGGGACACATTAAGACATATATACTGTTGTTTACAAAAACCAAAACAGATGTGAACATGTACGCATAGCTAAATTACACAATGCAAAAAAACAGCGTATGCTTGGAAAAACATGTATATACAGCCAAAACAAATTGATCCAATACATAAAAAGAGGCGAGAAAAAACTGATCATTAACAAGCCCACTAAAAACTCAGCAATATTATAACACCAATATTCAATCGCAAACCGGTGAGGAATATTTCAAATCTCGGGCTGTGCACAATAGAACCGTTTTATAATTAAAAGTCAGTATATGTCGCAATGTAGCGTTATATTTATTTATATAAAATTTAAATATGTGCCCAGTATTAGCCTACTCTGAACAATACGGCATATTCCAATGCCGAATTTTCAAAGCAGATAACGTATTACAGAGTATATGTCAGGAGCCATTACAGAGGTTGATTTTTACCGGTTTGTACATTTTAGATTTGGGATTGTCCGTGAAATAATTTTTTATGAGTTTCTAATTATTTTTTTATACAGGCGATAAGGGCTTGCAGTATTAAAAATCCAACAGTAACGTTGCTTAATATGCGACATGCAGAAGGCTATATAGATCACATAATAATAAAGGTATTTTCAACACGAAAACACGTTTTCAAACGATTAAAATAATGGAACACGCGGAAGCATTGCTTAGAAATACTGAATCAAAGTAGCATGATTCTATACATTCACATTCTACTCGTTTCACTATTGCAATATGAATGCAGTTTTCGTTATCTTTGTAGAAGTCATTTATCTGGCAAGTGCAGTGATGAGGCTGGAGCACATCTCGAAGAACTCCATGGTGTGATGAACTTCAGCTGTCTCCGAACTCTGGTGCAGATCACTCTTCATTTGGAACACGGTGGATGGAACGCTCCGAGAGTATTTCGATTCTATCAAGAACATATACACAATTAAAGATTTTTTAACTATAATGAAAGGCCTATAAACAATATATATATAGTTACGATGTAATGTGCTATATGTGTTTTTCCGATGTAAAATTGTAAATCGATATCACAATAAGTAATGATAACATTAATTAATGAATTAAATCCTTAATTTATTTAAACTGCTCAGATGTGTTTAACAACAAGGAACTCCCGAAATCTCAACAACAGAATTTATGGTGATAAACGTGGATGTAGCTAAAAACTTAAAAATGTAAATCGAGTAATTATTCATTTGACTAAATGATTATGACTTGTACAGACATAAAAAATAATTTTGTCATTACGTGAAATCTTAAAAATAACATAAAGATATCTTAAGAAACAAAATATTAAAAAAAATCTATTTGTTTATCAATTAATTTATATAGAAATTTCAGCGAAAATATTGATCAGAAATTACAAGATAAACTGAATAAGGGATGTGCGGCGGGTTTGTCAATATACTTTTCCATATTATACTAGGAAAACATACCATCAACCGCCATGTTCGCGGAGAACTTTTCATCCTGTGAAGTACTGAGTGCAGATGAATCGCCTGCCCCGTGCTCTGGTTGGTCTTCAGACAAACTACTGAAGTCAAGGAGGTAGCTACGATAATCAACCTGGTACAGCTGGAAACAATATAATTTATTTGCATTATATTTAACTGTGAGAAAAAAATTAAAGTACCAAATGATTTTAACTTTCTGTTTACAAACTATAAATATTAGAAAAAATACAAGAGCATTTTTTCATCTGTAACAGATAATTTCGCCATTATTAAGGAATGCGAAATAAGATATTCCCGCAAGGCTTGATTCCTGGCTATTTTTTGTTCTATGAATTAGAGGAGATATAATAATTATTGTCAAATCACTATGTACACAGCCCAGTTGCCAGTTAGCTGCCCATATGTCTAACCAGTGTAGCACAGTAAATAAGCACCTGTAGATTCATTTTATTGATGTGCTTTGTGATGGGATTAATCCGTCGCACACGAACATGGAAAGGTGAAACTAATTTCCAAGCATAACCAAGTCTCTTCATGGCTTTAAACACCTGGAAACATATATTATTACATACAAATATATTTTATCTACAGGTACCTACCTAGTTTAGCAAAATAACATTAATAAAGACAGATTTATGATTCTATTATAAATAGATTTTTAAATATTGGTGATATTATTATTAATTTTTAATTAAGGAAAGCATACTGTGGTGGACAGTGGTACTTGTACAGTTGTATCTGTCACATAAATCCGAACCAATCTTAGTTCTCACCTCGAACATTATATCACGAGGTCGACTTTGTGATCGGATACCAAGATGCCACTTGGCACGTTTCATGGGCACCAAGCGTTTATTCTGCTTCAGGGCTTGTGGTAGTTGGACCGCATTTGAAGGTGAGTCTACAATCAATATTAGCTGATAAAATAGTAATATATATACATAGGTGCCTAACAGGCACGGCTGTGCTAAAAAATTGTTAAAAAAAAGTTTGTTTTGATATTTTGTTTCCGTTGAATGTTTTGTTTTTATTTTTTAATACCTATTTATTTATTTTATTTTCAGTGTAAATAGATTTTATTTATTTATTTTTTATGTAAATAAAAAATATTTTGTGGTTTGTTTGGGTTTCGGCCAGTAATTAGGCGTCGATTCGAGCGATTCAGTTCTTAGGTGTTATGGTCGAATATGTAAACAAACAGCGGCGTTATTATTTTGATAAATTTGTGTTTGGAAGGTTTTGCAATTTATCAGCGCGTTTATATTATTAGTTTACCAGATCTTATCACACCACACAATCGCTTTTTGCTTTGATCTTATTTAACGACGAGCAACCATTTCTCATTAATGTCGCAATCTACGACATTGGAACACTTCTTTCTAAATTAATATGCAAACATGAGCTATTGTTCGTGAATTATAAAACGAATTTTGCATTTATAAACTTCTATAAAGATTCAATTCGCATTTCACAGTCAAATATAGTTGTCTAAGTTAGCAGTATTGTGTTATTAAAGGCATTTTATTTCTCATTTATTTAGTTTCCGATTACGGATTATGACAACTACGTTGCCTGATTATATTATGCAAATT
>CH000245.1:20978-40399 GCA_000149265.1 Ciona savignyi | reverse complement strand
TTGAAAAAAATTGTTTTCTCTATAAAAAAAATACACCAATAAAAGTAAAAAAAAATGTTTTTACATCTTTGTGAACTTTTCGGGATAAACGTGATTTATTTAAAATTTGTTAATGCTCGACTATAAGCACAGGTGTACTAATGTGCTTGACTGCGATATATAAGATGTATTACTGTGCTTTGAACATGATGCGACAGTTGGCATGGGTTGCATAACTGTACTATACTGTGAGCATGAGGTGTATTACCGTGTTCAACTGTTGCCACGAGGTGCATTACTGTACTCGACTATGGGTATTAAATGTGTGGGTGTTTGAAGGTGAACATAAACTGTATTACTTTGCTTGACAGTGAACATAAGATGTGTTACTGTGCATCAAAGCATACCAACTTTTGACATATTTTTGTTTGAGATTAAATAAACGACAAGAATTGTAACAAAAGGAATCTTGAAATAATGAGAACTTTATGATGTAACACTAGCACGAAGGTGATGTTATTATTATTATTATTATTATTATGACATCATAAAGATTATCAGATCAACGTCATAACCTGAGTAGGGGTCATATTGTGAGTATGATAGTTTTTGAAACATTTTGAAGAAGTTTAGCAAATTCAATCCGGAGAAGGTGGGAGGTGACCCATATTGTATTACAAATATTCGGGATGGTTAGCCTGTAAAAGAATTAACATGTGTTCGTGGGCCCCGTAACAAACGTTGGTTTGATTCATTTTGAATCGATGTAGAGGTGGCTTTATCACATCACACATAGTTTCTCCTTCCCCAAGGATAAATGTAATTATCTTATTACACCCTGGCCGTCTTTATATTGTAAGCATGGTTCCTGTTTATTGAAAACGCCGGCAAATTTGGCTTTTTAAAAGTTTAAATCAATTGGAAATACGAGAAATGCATTTGGTATATTATTAGTGTATGAAGTTTTACATTATTTAGTAATAATATAAATCACACCATGCATAACGAAAATAACGACAACTATACTATGTCACTCAATATTTAACAACATAGTCATTGCAAAAGTATATTTAACTGACGCGAAGCTAGTTTTAGAATCCATGAAGATTAAAAACTTTGCTAAAGGAAGTTGTGACGTCAAATGATTGTTTGTCGTTTAACTGGATTTTCTCAATCAATTTGGCAATCCATTTACTTTGCGGTAGGTGTTTAGATACGTTGCAGTTGATTTATTTCCTAAATAAAAGTGTTTTATTGAAAGGCTTAAGTGTAGGCTGGCAATTTTCTATAAGCCAGTTGTAAGACTAGGATCAGTTTTAAATCACAAATCATGAAATACTTTGCTCTATTGATCATCTTCTGTGGTTTGTACATTGTTGGGTGACAAAATTAGTTTCTTTCGAATAGTGGATATTTTGTTAAACAACATAAGTATAAAACATGAACATAATTTTCTGTGTGGTGACAATGGCTTTAAATTCGCGCAGCAGTTTCTGACGCAAGTCCTCATTCCACAATAACTTGCCGTGCTAAGTTTCTCGTGCATGTATTAGTTCATTTGCAAACATGGTCCGCTTACTTTAGCCTCAAAATATTTTGATAAAGAAAATTGGTATAACTCGTGCTGTGTCTATGATTTACCCCACATATATATTCAAGAACCAGAGATCGTCAACCACGCGTGAACCACCACTATTTTTAAAACCCCTGTTCGGTGCCCACTCTATTTTCTGCGTTCAGAAACGATCGGGTTCCCTAACTACCCCCTTGCTATATCTTATTTAAAGTGTATAACGTTTTTTACCAATTTACCAATCCAAACTTGATATCTATATTTTCTTAGTGAAACAAATGTATGGCCTAGTTACCTGATCCCCCATTGTACATCATATACAAAGGGTATTTCGGTAAAAAAACGAGTTACCAATCCAAACTAAACATCCATGTTACGTTGGGAAACTAAAAAAATAACAATAGGAACAAAGAAAATTATTGTTTTTAATTATTGCGGTTTTTCAGAAATATTTTAACTATAATGTATTTTTTAATGTTATATAATAATTCTTGTATAATTTAATTTAAATTAAAATGTCTCTTTTAGTATTTAAATATCGAAAAACTAAAAATATTGACAATAAAATGAATAAAATTCGAGAACATATTTATATTCTTGGGCATAATGGGAATTTCCCTGGCGTGAATTATTCACAATTTGCCACTGCATATATATTACATATTAACTATAATACCATTATAAAGTTTACCTTATTAGTTCATTTTATTTTATATCGGAAGTTAAAGCAGATTGATAAATGTTTTGAGTACGATTTAGTGTGGGGGGGGGTTTCCCTAAAATGGTTTATGGTGGGTTATGGTGTATCTTTTTTGTTTACATTGAAATTCACTTTCGATTTGAAATGGTTTTAAGTATTTAGCTAATTTATGTACGTGGTAATTGTGTTTTATAGTATAAGAATTGTAGTATGGGTTACCTTCGATTACGAAGAAAATTCCGCTAATGTCAAAAGACACTGTCAGTTTTGTAAATATACCCCGGTATAGGTGTGCTTAAATAGTATATTTAGAAATTACAAGCACTCATTTAAGATTGGAAAAAAGAATGTAAAATTGCCCCAAATAGAAAAGAAATAGGTAGAAAAATGCAGAGCTCTGTTAGGGCCGGAAATACTACACTACAAAAGAAAACAAAACCAAGTTTGCCAATTGCGTACCAAGTAACAAAGACAGAGTGTATAAAAACCTACATAGTGAATAATCCTTAACAGTTCCGAAATATCTGCGTTTATAGAATAACCGGTGCCGAACATTCGCAGCACAGTCGTCGTGCTTATATTCTTGGGTCTGTCGAAAAACTCCCTGTCGCAATTTATTTAGAATTTGCCATCGTAGATTCAAACCATATTAGCTAATACCAGCAGAAAAATTTTTCCCTTATTATATAAAGCGTAAATTATACGGATTATACTAGTTTCAGTAAAATTGAATAAATGGGAATTTCCCGGAAATGGGTTAGGGATAGGGAAAAGGTGTACGCATCTGTTTTGTTCATATTTACTATATAAATTTATTCATCTAATTTTTGTGTTTCCACATCATTCATAAGTGTAATAAGATTGTATTTATGATTAGTTATGCATATTCTATTTTGGGGTGATTTCCCGGGGTGTAAATCAAAATTTGGGCTCCCTTCGAAACTTTTATTAATTAACAATTTTAAAATGTTTAACTTTAATAAAGCAATTTTTTCGTTTTCACACTGGACGTAAAAGGACAACCTGCATATTTAATGTAGAATTGTGTATTGATTTCTATTGGAATGCGACTAACGTAACTAGCCCATTATAATTTGAGTGACCAGCTGTTTGTGACAATAGTGTATAATGGATGGTTGTTATTGTTGCAGGCTTTTCCGGGTAAATTGGAATATTTTAACTGATGTTTTTTTGGCTTTATTTTTTTATATTTTAAATAATCAATATGCGTGTTAAGATTGATTAAAGTTCCAATTTGGTTGAATAACTCTTTCCGCCCAAAAATGACATGTCTATCACGAGAGTGGCGCAGAAAAACAAAACCAGGAAAGAAGGAAAAAAGAGTCAAAACAGAATGTGTTCCCTTTGAAATCGAAGGGAACCATTACAAGTGAGATTAGATAAATTTATTTATCGAATTAGTATTTATACCAACAAAATTTATTGTGTTAGAAATTGAACTCGAGGGAATAATATAAAGAAACCAGGTAGAAAAAGGCGACCAGGTCTCGCTTTTCCCCTTTCTAAGGTGGCAATTACCTCAGGCGAGAAGAATGAATGCCAACGATGGGACAAATTGAGCGACGTATCTCAGTCACATCATGTTTATTTTTAGTCGATGAGGATGTCATGTTAAATAGACGTCAAAAAACAATTATGGAGCAATTAGCCAACCTAATGGTTTGACAGACGCGCTTATGGTTTTAAGCCACCGGATACATATTTACATATATATCGATTATCAAGCTACAGCTGACTAGGTAAAATATTTCTTTTTTTATTTCTGGAAGCGTGATTCATTACTAGACTAGATAAACAATAAATATGTTATTGTATAAAATGACAATGTTTTCTTAAATTACGTTTGCTTTAGTGTACTCTGTGTAAACATAGGGCTATGGTTTAAAGCATATTAAACATAGAATACTGGGCTTCACGTGTTTTTGCTGGTGGCATATGCGCTCGATGTGAAGAAAAGACTTGATCTACCCTATCAACAATAAAATATGTCTTTGATTTCATTTACGCCTTTCTACAATGGTAATGACGTACGAAATTCAACCATGGCAGTTGAACCTGGAAGGACGCACCAGTATGTGCTATTGATATCCATTATGGCCGGCGCTTGCAGTTTCTTGACGATTATAGGGAACGTCGTTGTCATCGCCTCATTTCTGATCAACAAAAGCTTGAGGAATTTCAGTAACTACTTGATCTTAAGTCTGGCAGTGAGCGACCTCACCATCGGCGCCTTTTCGATGAATGTATTTACAAGTTACAACGTTCACAAAGCTTGGATACTAGGGGAGGTTATGTGCAAAGCATGGCTTACAGTAGATTACACAGCCAGCAATGCCTCGGTAATGAATCTACTCGTGATCTGCGTCGATCGGTAAGCTATATATACATAAAATGCGCATTCCCTTTAGAATCCTTAAGGAAGAGCCAAACGAAATGGGGTTGTTAATATTTAACGAATGCCACTTTGTCCCATCTTAAAACTAGGCAAATAGCATATAAATAACCTTGTGAATTTGCAATGCGTCCCATTTGGTTTGTCACGTTGACATGTTCGTACACGCTAAACTTATTGATTTTTATTTTAGTTAAAGGTTATTCCATGAACTGTGGTGGTTGCTTTAACTGAATATAAAAAAACACTGCGGTTTCCTTTGCTAGGATGCTGCTCTTTGCCGCATAATTGGTTAACCTTTTGTTGTTTTTTCCTCAACAAGGCAAAGAAATGTCGCATTAACAAGCAATGATAAATTTTAAAATGTACTAACACAATTTCTCGGATGTTTTTGTAGTTATGTTGCCATCACGAAGCCAGTCAAGTACAGAAAATGGTGCTCCCCGAAACGGGCTGCAATCGCCATTACAGCAGTTTGGACACTCTCCTTTCTCATGTGGGGACCTGCGATTATACTGTGGGACATTCTTTCCAGCAACGCAAAGATGCCACCGAACGATTGCTACATCCCTTTCATGAAAAACAACGCCGCAGTGACTGTGGCAACAATTGTAGGAGCTTTTTATTTCCCGGCTACGGTAATGTGCGCGCTTTACTACAAGGTGATCAGCAAGTTACGAAGACGCAGAAAGTAAGATATATGCCGTTTTTACTTTTTATGTGTTAATTTTAACATGCGTTTAAACCTTCTGTGGATTGTCAAGCCAGCAAAAATGACATCCTTGCTTAAAAGTGGTCACACTTATGTAATTTAAGTTAAGCCTTAAATCAACTGATTTTAAGTCGTAGCCTAATTAACTACTTGCGAGAGGCTGACTGGAATATTTATTTCTCGAGCGTGGTATTCTGTATAATTCGACCAGAGCTAAACTAATGAAAAAGCGCATTCAGTCGGAAGGTTGCTTGATTCCTTAGATTAGTTTAGTTTCTTTTTAAAGCAGAGACAAGTAAAACGGTTTTAGGAGAAGTACTGGCCCGTAAAGCGTGGATTATATGGTTAAACAAAAGCAAATATGTCCTTAAAGTATAAAGTACGGTATACTTGCACTATCCAACAAAACCAGGCTGTAAGCACAAAGTAATCCAAAGATTGCCCGTGTAATACCGCCATACGCTGTCCCACCCACGAGGATAACAATGAGTATCCTTCATGCTTAATCTGCACATGTATGATAGTATACCATACACGCCACAGCTTATGTTTATACAAGTAATAATTTAGCAGTTGAGTCCGAACTTTGACTGACAATGCAAAAAATCAAGCGTAACGGTTGAAACAAAAAAGTGCCAATTTGCGAGCAAACTATTTGCACTTGATAAAAATTTAACCACAAAGGTCATCACACTTGTACATTGATTATAAATAATCACAGTACTTTTGTTAAAATTTGGTAAACTTACAAAAAATGATATAAAGCTAAAAACAATTGATAGGCAGGTCAACAACATTTTTATTGGGTATAACATTATATTTTTGTATACTACCGGGATTTCCGACGACATTTAACCAATGCCTATATAAACATTCTTACAGGTCAATTTGCACGAAGTGCTGCAATGTGGTCTCACCATATCTGATAAAAGAGCGTGTAATCAGGAAATTCAATCCATACAAATTGAAAAAAACGAATAAAATAAGCACTCGCACCTCGCCTGTTTGATCTATCTCTATAAAATACGAAGGTGTGGGAGGTTAAGCAAATAGGTTTGTTGCAATGTCTCAAAGCAGCGAACGCCAATTCTTTACAACGCTTGTAAAATTTTGCGCGAACCATTTTGCTTCTCGCAGATCGATGGATAAATAAATGGCTATATCTATTGTTTTATTTCAGGGCGATTACTTGTAAATCCAATGTAATTCGGCATTGGTTTTACTTCTACTAAATAATCAATAAGCTAAAATCCCAACAAAGATGAAATTTATTAGTTTCGTTTTTTTTTATGTGATTTTAAATAACTTTCGACTTGTTCTCAGGGGATTGAAATCAATAGCCGTAAAAGGCTCATTAGCCATGGCTGCGTCATTACGTTTTCCCGACTATAGCTCCACGATGAGTGAAAAAAGAAAATCAACCGAATCAGGAACGAAAAGTTTGGTTGTGGCAGTCGAGCATAGAGGTGCGGAATCATCGTTTATTCCCACAACAGAAGGTCCTTCCAATTGCGACAAGGAAATTATTGCTGATCACAACGAAAGTCCTGCCGACACCACGTATTCGCTGCTTAATAAGACTGCTGAAGGACTAAAACAGGAGCCGCTTATGAATGTTCCTAACGGGAGTTCATTATCTCCTCAGGGGGTCATACCGCTACGCACTACCCGCAGGTCTGGGTCATTCACACAAAAACACAATTCTTACCTAAAAATAACTCGCCGTTTCTCAGCAGGGACAAAATGTTCATTTCGAGAACCACCACGGGTTGTTCGCGAAAGAAGAGTTGCCGTTCTCCTTAAGTTTATCCTTATGTGCTTTATAATCCTCTGGCTCCCATATAGCTTAATTATGGTGATAACGAGTTTTTGGCCATCCATACACGTCCCAGATTATATTTGGAATCTCAGTTATTGGTTGTGCTACTTGAACAGCACAGTCAACCCATTCTGCTACGGGTTTTGCAACGAGAACTTTCGACAAACATTTATAGTTATCATAACCAGCAAGTGGTGGAAAAAAGAGGTGAGAAAAAGTCTTCGACTCAGTCGTCGAACAAATACCACCCATCTAAGACACACAAGCATGTATGTTAAAAAACAGTACCCCGTGCATGCAAAAGTAAGAAAACGATTCAGTTCAACGTAAAGCTGAGGATATAATCTCATTTAATTCTGGTTTTATAATTATTTAACTTTATTTCCCTATTCTTCAAAGTGTTTTTGATTGTTGCCATCAACAATATTGGTAAACTTGTTTTTTTTTAAATATTTTCTAGTGTGGTAACATCGACAGGGCACATTTAATGGATTATAAATCAATGATATTTATAATTTTAAATTTAAGTACAAGACGTATAAAATACCTATATAACACGTTTGGTTTTCTGACCTATTGAACGCTGATCCAATCGTTGTAACTTTATTATTTTAACGGTATTTCAACTGACAATGGCAAAATCAATAATCAATAACCGTAACGAAGCATTGTTGTGTTGTCATTATCGTGATGTTGTGATTCTGTTACACATCATTCATTATTCATTCGGTACACATGCTTCGCTGCCACAACCTAAATCGTTCCAATAAAATGTCCTTCACAAGTTTTGCATCCGCCGTTAAGTACAGCTTTGCGACTGCCGCTTCCAATTTTCTAAAAAAATCGATTTTTGTAAAACAAGGTGGCTTTTAGCTTTGGCAAGTAAAATTCCCTCTTGCTAAATCATTTTTATATACAGTGCGGGGGAAATTTGATATACGGGATTTTGACCGGTCAAGTAGATTTGCGTTCTACAACGTTATAATCAAATGTTTTTTTAGCCTTTAACACATCTTTACAAGGCCTTAGGTAATGTTGTATATAGTGAATGGGCATTATATTTGGCTGAATGGGTCCCTCTATTTGTCTGTTACGAGCACAATGTGAAAACTATTTTTAATCATCGCAGCAAAGGAAGTCTAATGTGTTTACGCTCCAGCTGCCCTGCACTGTGTGGTCTCCACTTACGTTTACTTTTCATCACTTTATTGTCTACTCCATTCAGTTTCCCACATTAACATATTTTCTAAATTCTGTCACTCAATTGCAGTATTAAAATATTGGTATACGAATCTAATGCGTCATATATTATATTCGACACGATGGGTGATGACTAGGAATATTTTATGTTATCATAACCTTCCAACAATAGGGTATGCTTAGTGATTTTCCAAAACAACAAGCTTTGGTAAGTCACTATTAGATAAAAAAAAAACTAAGTACTTCACCTTGGTGTTATAAGAAACGAGAACTTTCAAAACTGAACGATGGATTGTGACGTCACACAAACGTCGGTCAGTTTTTTTCGATTGTATTAAAAACAAGATTGTAAAATAGAGGTATGCTCTATTAATAAAATTGGAAAACCGTGAATGTTTTTCAGATGTTATAGAAATATGCATTTTATTCAGGCTTCTCTCGAGCACCCTGCTCTATCTACCTGTAGATGTGTCCCCAGTTTTATACCTATTTAGCTTCGATTGTATCGTGCGATCATATACCTAGATATGTTGTAACTTCTGTAGTTTTTGTCCATTTTTGTTTGATAATTAATACCGGCAATTATTGTAATTTCCATTTCTGAAATAGCCTATACCACAACCACAATTCCGCTAATATACACGCAAAAAGATAGCTTTGTCGTAAATCTTCTTAATTGAGAATTTAAATTAATGTCGAAAATTAAATTTTTAATATATATTTTTTACAAAATAATGCAATTTTATTTTCTTGTACAAAGGGTCGAGAAGATTATATTCTTCCATTGTGTAGGAAATACCATGATGACCTAGGTTTACAGCGAGTAAATACGGTTTCCACATTATACGAATAAAAAAATGCACTTAATCTATTCGATTTCTATCCGACGTTTGCAGGCCATAGATAACCAACTGTAACACTAGCCTCACCAAAACAACGGGCCAAATTAACAGCATTTTTTTAAATGAAGAAAACAAGAGAGCAGATTACACACGTCGTACATTTTCAAATACTGTATTAGACCTAGGACTAAGGCTGAATTGCATACTATGTTGAATTTTTGGGAAATAAAAAAAAATTCTAAATAAATATTTATTTATATTGTCCACTGTGAATTCCAATCTGCGGTGCTAAGGACCCATAAAAACTTTATGTGATATGTCGTTATTCGAATCAATTTGTATTTTAGATGTACGGTCGTGGGGCCGAATGATTAACGCGACCTATACATATACCGTCTGTGATACAAAAAAACGTTCCTAGTGACGAGCCCATTGTTATGCTCGTCATGGGTTCGAAACTTGAATCTGTAAAACAATCCTCTATTTTCCGTAAATTCTCTATTAAAACGCCACCGCTATTTGAGCAGTCATACATATATAATCAAGAGTTTATATATCTCTGATTTGAGCATTCCCTCTGATATAACTCTACTTTAAGGGGAAGAGATAAAAATAGAGCGCCATCCCTAAGATACATTTATTTTTGTAAGATTTATCGTCGCAATTATTGTTTATATTATATCGATGTCACTAGGGAATAAGATCGGTATTGTATTCCCTTTTTTTTTCCCGCAATTTCACCGAACTATAAAAGCTAGTTTTTTACTGCCTGAGCATTATCGTGAGGTAATCGGTCTTTTGGTAGTTTTAGTAGGTTTGGAATTATCGGTTATTGTTAAGATGTGTATGACGTGCTTTGGCTCCTGTTCAGCCACAATTTGGTAAATATTGGTTTTATTTCTCAAACTAGTAATTTTTGTGATAATTAAATTGTACATATATTTTTCCTTAGAAAACCGTCATTTCAAGACCTTTCGTTTCCGCCATCATTCAAATTCGAATAAATTCACAAGTTTTGGACAATGACGCGTTATTTCAAACTCTGAATAAAGGACGCCGTCTATAAGCATACTGTAGCCTCTCACTAAGACAGGTGTTAGGAGCCAGCACCTTGTCGGGAAGTTATATCGTTTTCAAATTCCTTGAACTACCGTCGTCGTTCTCGTCCAGTCGTCGTTCTCGTCCCGTCGTCGTTCCCGTCCAGTCGTCATTCCCGTTGCCGATCCGTCGTCGTTGCCGATTCCCGTTGCCGATTCCCGTTGACGATTCCCGTTGCCGATTCCCGTTGACGATTCCCGTTGCCGATTCCCGTTGCCGATTCCCGTTGCCGATTCCCGTTGACGATTCCCGTTGACGATTCCCGTTGCCGATTCCCGTTGCCGATTCCCGTTGCCGATTCCCGTTGACGATTCCCGTTGACGATTCCCGTTGCCGATTCCCGTCGCCGATTCCCGTTGCCGATTCCCGTCGCCGATATCCCGTTGCCGATTCCCGTTGACGATTCCCGTTGCCGATTCCCGTCGCCGATTCCCGTTGACGATTCCCGTTGCCGATTCCCGTTGACGATTCCCGTTGACGATTCCCGTTGACGATTCCCGTTGACGATTCCCGTCGCCGATTCCCGTCGCCGATTCCCGTCGCCGATTCCCGTTGCCGATTCCCGTTGACGATTCCCGTCGCCGATTCCCGTTGCCGATTCCCGTTGCCGATTCCCGTTGACCGATTCCACGTTGACGATTCCCGTCGCCGATTCCCGTTCCTGAACGTTTTCAATTCCGTTATTCCTGCTGATAAGCCGCAAAATGAAGATTCCAAAGACTTTAAATTGTCTCAAACAACTTTACGTGGATGCTGAAAGGCTAATGCTTTCTCCAGTAGGTAGGACGTCACTACGTAAGCTCATACCAATAATCGACCGCTTATTTGACGAGCTAATGGACTTATGTGTAAATTTTCCAGAAGATCAACCGCTTGAAGATATTAACATATCACGAATACAGTTGGAGAGTCAGAAACGTGAGTTCGATGCGCATGTGCGTCAGTGGTTAAATAAAACTGAATTGCAATTAGCAAGGACTAACCGCGACACGTCGAGCACAATTTCTACTACAAACTTTATCCGGAGTGAACGCCGAAAAAGCCAAATCAGGTTGAAATTAGCCGAACTTGCCTACAAGCAAGCTATGGACAGGTTGTTCGAAACACGCAAGCGTGCAAAGGAGCAAACAGATCGTGCTGCTGAAAGGACACGCGTAGCAGCGAAAGAAGCCAATCAAAAAGCTCGCGAATCTATAGAAGCAGAGCGTGTCGCCAACAAAAAACAACCAGAATTTGAATACGCGAAAGCAGTTTCTAAGGCCAGAGAAGATAAAGAAATCCCGAAGGCTGTAGACTTGACCTCGCCAACATTAAAACCCACCGTTATAGCCGCAGCTACAACGAACAACCGCACTACAGTACGGCCTTCGCTTGCAGACGCTCGTTCCAACTTAATCGTTCACAAGAAATCAGTTGCAGAATTAACGTCGCCACGACAAGTACAAAATACTGTACCGGTAAGCCGTAGACACGAACCCCCGTCCCGTGTGTACAAGCCCGAGCGTATCGAAATAAGCGCAGCTGTTGAAAATGATAAATGCTGCACCAGCATCAACACGGCCAAGGTTTATATAAACGTCGTTCCCGGTAAAATCCGTTACGCATACAAAGAGGCTGCTACTTATGCATTTATCGATCAAGGTTCCACGACAACACGCTGTAAGGAGTCGATCGTAAGTTCACCAAATGCTGCTGGTAATTCACGTTGTATTACGTTGCAAACCCTAACATCATCTCGTGTTTTAGATACAGTGTCCCTTGCACTCTCTGCCCAGCCTGTGAAGGGTGAAGATCGGAATAACCTTCCCGACGTCGTTGCTGTCGATAAGATATATAAGAATCCTAATGTATTACATGATCCGCAGGCGTTGCAGCGACACCATCATTTGCAAGGTGTGAAAATTCCACAGATCGAAGATGGATCAGTCAAGCTGCTAATCGGGGCAAACGGTCCCCATGTTTTCCGTGTCGAGTCCATGAGAAGCGGAAATGGTCGATGTCTCGACGCTGTCAAAACCCGTCTAGGATGGTCACTCCTAGGCCCCTGTGGTGATAAAAGCCGTTCCAATTGTAAGGCCAGCGTTATGTTTTTAAAGGATGAAAGCGATCTCAAACCAATGATCGACGATCTCGATGACCTCAACGACAGCTTTCTTCGGTTCCCGACCTCGATTGAAGACCGAAAAGCACACGACCTTATGAAGGAATCAGTTAAGTTTGTTGATAATCATTATGAATTACCCCTCCCATTGCGCCACGATTATGAGATTCTCCCAGACAATGGCGCCATGGCGATTGGGCGCCTTAAAGTTTTAGCAAAGCGACTTGTGCAAAACCCAAAGATGAAACAAAAGTATGTCGAGCAAGTGAACAACATGATGACAAAGTGCTATTCAGAGAAGGTGCCATATGACGAAATCGTCACCGACCGCAGAATCTGGTACCTACAGCACCAACCCGTTACTAACCCTCACAAACCGGACAAACTATGTGTAAATCAAATACATAAATTTATTCTACAACGCGAAATTCAATGGAATTTCAACCCTCCCTGCGCTTCACACATGGGTGGAGCCTGGGAAAGAATGATTAGATCCGTTCGTCGGATTTTACTTTCCATTTCAGGTGAAAAGACATTGAACGATGACCAACTGACAACCCTGCTGCTGGAGTCCGAGGCAATATTGAATTGTCGACCTCTCACTCCCGTTACCCTAGATATCGATGGCGAGACGCCATTAACACCGAACCACCTGCTCAAGGTGAACCCGTCAAGTGAGCTGCCTCCAACTTTGACCAATGAACGGCAAAGTTACGCTCGACGTCGCTGGCGCTACGTTCTACATCTAGCCAACCGAATTTGGGCCAGATGGTCGGGAGTGTACCTCCGAACTATCATCGCACGCCAGAAATGGCACAAAAGAAAAGAAAACGTGAAGACAGGAGACGTTGTATTTCTGGTGGACAACACAACACCACGATCACAATGGTCCATTGGAAGAATCACCTCCGTGTACCCGGACAGCCACGGTGTAGCTCGAAATGTGCTCGTCAAAGCACGTGACACCGAATTCAAGAGACCGATACACAAACCATGTATCATAGTACCCGCTACGGACGTGCGCAATGAGAGTGTTGACCCTGCTACAGCTCTCAACGAGATTGCGGGCATTAGCCCGGTCATTGAATGAATCTTAACACGCGACGTAAATCTATTAAATTGTAAATTGCTCAATTGTACGATCTCGCAATTTGGGGGGGGAGTGTAAGATTTATCGTCGCAATTATTGTTTATATTATATCGATGTCACTAGGGAATAAGATCGGTATTGTATTCCCTTTTTTTTTTCCCGCAATTTCACCGAACTATAAAAGCTAGTTTTTTACTGCCTGAGCATTATCGTGAGGTAATCGGTCTTTTGGTAGTTTTAGTAGGTTTGGAATTATCGGTTATTGTTAAGATGTGTATGACGTGCTTTGGCTCCTGTTCAGCCACAATTTGGTAAATATTGGTTTTATTTCTCAAACTAGTAATTTTTGTGATAATTAAATTGTACATATATTTTTCCTTAGAAAACCGTCATTTCAAGACCTTTCGTTTCCGCCATCATTCAAATTCGAATAAATTCACAAGTTTTGGACAATGACGCGTTATTTCAAACTCTGAATAAAGGACGCCGTCTATAAGCATACTGTAGCCTCTCACTAAGACAGGTGTTAGGAGCCAGCACCTTGTCGGGAAGTTATAATTTTATTAATTGGTAATCAAAGGTCTCCCACATTACGTGTTTTTGGAGGATAGGATTTTTAGAGAAAGGGAGTTAAAATTTACAGGTATCCTAACCGGTATGTTCTTATTTTGCAACGACCTTTAATTTAAAATGAATAATAAAAAAGAGATCCATTTTAAACATTTTTGACTATATAACCGATATTTCTGGAAAAACTAAGAAAAGTATATACAGAATGTTAATTTGTCCCACACCTATCGTTAACCCTTTTCCAATTAAAATAAAATATGTTAGTGTTAGCTAATATGGTTTGGATCTACAGTGGCAAATTCTGGGTAAACTGCGTCCGGAAAAATCCCGAGAGACCGAAGAATAAGCACGGCGGTCGTTTTGCAAATGTTCGGCACCGGTTATTCTATAACAGTCGATATTTCGGAACTGTGAGGATGATTCACTTTAAATTGTTAGGAAAGTTGTAGGTGAATAAAAATAAACTGAGAAAGTGACAAACTGACACTACATACTGTGAATAAATCACGCCAGGGAAACTCCCACCAAGCCTAAGAATATTAGCACAATTTTAATAATCAAAAATACATTAATTAAAATATCCCCAAAAAGCCTCTGCAATAAATAAAAAACAGTTTAATTTTCCTTACCTCTATTGTAGTTTTTTTAAACATGAAGGTTTGAAATCTGACGATTGCCAGTGTGTTAACCCCCCTTGGTTTTCCATTCACGGGGATAAACATGAATATCCTGTCAAAAAAAGCAAATTCTATCACTGTTTATAATTTCCAAAAAAGTAGTTGTATCTTGAAATTAAAATATTTTTTACTGTTATATAAAATTCAAATTTTATTACTTTTTAAAAATTGGCCTAAATATTACCAAAATAAAACTCAAATTAACAGCATTCTTAAAAGAATAAATAAAACAAGACATTGAAACACGTCATACAAATCCAAATCATGCCGCCACGACTGAGGCTAAAGTGTGTTGTTTGTTTGAACATAGAGTACTAATATACTCTATGGTTTGAATGTGAAAAATACTAGCTTCGTGTGTACATTATAGATCTACTGAATAACAAGGCTTGTATTAAAACTAACTAGGTATAGTATGGACGGAAAAATATCGCCAAGTCCCACCGCACAACAATGTTATTCGAAACTGGAGAAATTAAAAGAACTGAGGTACCGGTACTCAAAATAAGCTTAAATCTCAAATGCAAATAAGTAAATAATATCTAGCTAACCCAATCCGATAAATTGCTATAATATTTCCTCTTAGTTCTCTTTAGTACTATTGTAAAAACTATATTAAATAGTATGGTGTAGCTGACTCAGTGCCCCTGTTCTTTCGCAGCATTCTGTGATAACCATCCCTATTGGAAAGTTCGTTTTCTGTGCGCCGGATTTTTGCGCTAACTTTTTTTAACCTAAATTTTGCGCCACGTCAGCAATACTAATTTGCGTCACCACAAACAAAGTTGCATAATTTTCAATCAAAACTTTGAAATATAAAGCTTAAAGTATCAAAAATACTGACATAAATGAAAGAGGGTGTAATCACGCCACGCCAGCATAGTTTTTGGAGTTTTCTGCGCCAATACCCGAAAAAGTAGTCCGTGCGCCACGCCAGATATATCCGGCGCATCATACGAACTTTCCAGTAGGGATAACCATTAGTGTAAATACTGTTGTTAATTGTTGAATCTGATGTCAGGATGAATTTAAAAATGAACTTTTAACTTCAAACTTTGTGTGTGCTATCTGAATATAGTTATGTTACACTATCTATATTAAAAACAAAAAATAATATCCTTATATATTTTTAGACAAAAGACTGTTCAAATTGAGAAGTTGAAGTTATCTTTACAAGACTTGATTCATTCATCGGAAGAGGAAGCAAAATCACTTGCAGAATATAAGAAGGAAATTTCTTATTTGTTGCAAGAGAAGATGGCCCATGTTGAAGAGCTCAGGCTCATACACACAGATATTAACACGGTAGCCTAGTAAATGTTGGTAAAATTAGTAATTGTTGAAAACATTGAACTTGTAAGTTGGATCTATGAATTGTTGATAAGTATTCTGATATGGGTATCACTTATATATTAGTAGCTTGTTCCAAAACTTTCAGCAATGATAATAAACATATGTATTTGTGTTTGGTTTATTAAATTTTTAATTTTCTTTGTTTTTATTGAATTTAAATATTTTAGATTGGTTTACTGGTTTCTTGTTAGTTTCATTTTATACTAGGTTTATTGTTTGTATTTATTAAAATGTATTGTAATGGAAATGGACAAACGGCAATTGAACTTAAATCTAAAATGAAATTTAAGTCATTATTGTTCCTCTGTTCATACCTAGTAGTCTAATTATCCAATATACATATTTACAGATGGAGAACTTGCTTAAACAAAGCACAAGTGAGCGCAACAATATGATCACAGACTCACAGAGATTGATGGAACAATACAAACCGTTAAAACTTGAAATTGAGGTTCTCAGACAAGAGATTGGAGTAGAAAACCTAGGTGATCTTGATGACCCTGAGTTTCCTGTGCAGTAAGTTGTTTTTAATATTATGAATAAGGAGATATTGAATTAACCTTATATATGTATTTCATGTACTAGGTAGCTCACATACTATACGATAATAATATGGTATATATGCACGAATGCACCTAATGTTGGGTATTTAAACTTTTAGGTTGTTTAACAATGTAGAAACTGGCCTAAATAGAATGCCAGAGAAACCAGTCCCAATGGAGAAAGTTATGTTTCCAATGGAACCAACTGTGACTGTTGTACCATCTTTAAGGACGAACACAGAAACAAAGCACACATCGTCACAACCTCCCCCAATGAAGGTTGTAACTAATTTTCAGCATTGTTTGAGAATTCAAAATATGACTGGTTTTTCTTATTAATTTAAATAAGTGTATTTGTAATAAGTAGTTTTCATAGGTTGATTCTAACATATATGCAATAAACTTTATTTAATCACATATGAGAAAGGGAGCTTATAAAGATGGTACCACACTTGTCCACAAATATCATTTATAAAAGTTATTTATGTAAATACAAGGTTATTAACTTTGCGCATTAAAGTTTTTGCAGTCTCTTCACTAACCGATTGAAATTTTAACTTTTTATGATATACCCGAGTTTAAAAACACGTTATATTATTAATAAATGTATTGGAATTTAAATCAAACATCTCTTCTATTGACCTAAAAATAATGATTAATAACTTTTAGTGCATTGTTAATTTTAAAAACATTACTGATACTGATATACTGTTGGTGTTAACTACTTTATGTTACACGTAAAACTTTTTTAGATTATAAGTGAATATGTTTCTGTCTTTTTTGCCCGCTATCATTACGTTAATATTATTTTCACTACTTACCTTGTTCTTATATTTATATATGAGAGAGTTGGCTAGTTTGGATATGGTCTAATTGGCAGGTCTTATATACTTTACCTTTTAATCTGCAAAATATGTAATTATGGTCCCTTTAAAACCATTGTTATCGACAGGCATGTTTGTCATGTCATCAACAAATCCATCGTAATGCACCGATATGCCCGCTGTGCAAAGCAAAAAGTCGATCCAGAAATCCTAAAAAGCCAAAGAAATGCTCAAGACTGGAAGAATAAACCCCATGTGTTGTTAACTCTGTTTGTTGATCCTTGTCATTCGGAATTATGTGTTTTTTAAATGTGTAGTCATTGATTGTGTTTCTCTGCAGTTTATATACCACCAGCCACCCTCACATTACTTTTAACAGCCATTTTATTAAACTTTTTTTACCAATTATTTGTTAATATAGTTTGCACTACAAAAGCTTTCACTTTTCCTAAGAGCAATTGTTGTACTCCATTGTTTAACAGTGCGTTGTACTGTGTAGACGTTATGTTTGTATGTCATATGTTTGTAATGTTATTTTAGGTAGTGTTCCTCCATATAATTTCTAGTTGTGCAATTATTTTGTTCATTTAATCATCATGTCCGTACATGTAAAATGAAATACTGCTAGGTTTTGTTTTTAAAAACATGTCTGAAAACAAGTATTCTGTGCTGCTGCCTACTTACAACGAAAGAGAAAACCTTCCAATCATTACTTGGCTTTTAGTCAAATACTTTACTGAGAGGTAATTTTATATGTCAGTGCATTTGTGCGTCAATTTCTCTGTTGGCTTGTGATCTACCCAATGCTTTGTATTCACAGCAATTACGACTTCGAGATAATTGTTATCGATGATGGCAGCCCAGATGGAACACTTGATGTTGCTAAACAACTGCAAACGATTTATGGAGAGGACAAAATTGTAAGAATAACTTGAAAGACAATCAATCAGGAAAAATTTAAATTTGTTTCAATAGACCATTTTTATAAGTGTATAATGCTCAAGTCATCAAAATTATGTCAGGTCTATCTAGGACTGGGAATGTGAAATCCACATGAAACGATTTATAATTTATGTCAGCCAAAACTATAATTTACGTCATATTGCAAATGTTTGTTTTCGGAGGACTAATTCATGAAAACAGTAGATCATGATAAACATGGTCCAGTCGCATAATCTATTACACTTACACACATGTATCCAAATTTAAACCAAACATTGTTTATTATTGTTATCAAAAGTTCAAATTAGTACAGCCCTTTTCCATTTAATTTTTGTTCATTTTAGGTTTTAAGACCAAGAGCAAAAAAGTTGGGTCTTGGTACTGCGTACATGCATGGGGTAAAGCATGCACGAGGCAACTTCGTTGTCATAATGGATGCCGATTTATCCCACCATGTAAGAATTTAATTGGTTATTGTAATACATACTCTTATATGTTATTAATTCTGTTTTATTTCACAGCCAAAGTTTATTCCTAAAATGATCAAGTAAGTTTAATTATATCATACATTTATTATCTTTTTATGAATAAGTTAGTTGCTAGTAAGATTTCCCCTTAGATTATGCAAGATTTATAGTGCTTTTATTTACTGTTACACTCTCCCATCTGCTGTCATTGAAGGCAAACAAACATATTTGCGTTCACAGTTGGAACCAATTTAATCTATAGCTTAGCCAATATGTTCTGTTGGTTGAAATATGTTATTATACTGGTAAAATTTGTTATGGTACTGGTAATATACATTCGAAAAAGTTACTCATGGTCAGGTAGATCGAATGTCCGAGCCGCATTTGTAACGTTGAGGCAGCATTTGAAACTTCCATCTTCGATGCAAACACAATACTCGCACATATTCATGTGAATAATTTCTCCGAGCTGCCAAAACAACAACAGCATTGGTTATACATAGGACAACTAATATAACT
>CH000249.1:50765-61823 GCA_000149265.1 Ciona savignyi | reverse complement strand
ATTATTCCAGGTTCGAGTCCTAGCAGGATCGTATTTCTTTTAAAGTTTCTTTAAAATTCAAAAATACCAAACGTGTGTTCTGAAAGATTTAGGCTTGTCGTAGTGGTCCTGTGGCCCAATGGATAAGTCGCCTGACTACGAATCAGGAGATTCTAGGTTCGAGTCCTGGCAGGATCGTATTTCTTTTGAGTTTTCCTCGAAATTCAGAAATAACCAACGTATGGTAAATTATAGAGCTTTTAACTGAAGCTAGCTATATTCGTGAAATTTGAAAAAATATCTTATTTAAACCATCGTACTATTGAAGGAACCTATATAAGTGATATTCTGGCAATATAAAAAAGAGTTGTGTTAAACCTTTTCTAAACATCATAAGTAAACTAAAAGTAAAGCAAGAGAGTTTTACGCAATATTCTGCCACCAATGTTTATAAAACTTTTTTGATTACACGGTATATTTTACTAAAAGCCGGGTCCCCTGGTTAACTTTAAATACACTTATATTTAAACTGTAAATTATTATTTGTATTAGCGAGGCTCTGGAATTGCCCTGACATCGTGATTTCCGTTTACTTGCCATTAAGTGAGCAGGAAGCTAGTGAAACATATAATGTTTGAAAGATTTATGCTTATCGTAGTGGTCCTGTGGCCCATTGGATAAGGCGCCTGACTACGAATCAAGAGATTCCAGGTTCGAGTCCTAGCAGGATCGTATTTCTTTTAAAGTTTCTTTAAAATTCAAAAATACCAAACGTGTGTTTGAAAGATTTAGGCTTGTCGTAGTGGTCCTGTGGCCCAATGGATAAGGCGCCTGACTACGAATCAGGAGATTCTAGGTTCGAGTCCTGGCAGGATCGTATTTCTTTTGAGTTTTCCTCGAAATTCAGAAATAACCAACGTATGGTAAATTATAGAGCTTTTAACTGAAGCTAGCTATATTCGTGAAATTTGAAAAAATATCTTATTTAAACCATCGTACTATTGAAGGAACCTATATAAGTGATATTCTGGCAATATAAAAAAGAGTTGTGTTAAACCTTTTCTAAACATCGTAAGTAAACTAAAAGTAAAGCAAGAGAGTTTTACGCAATATTCTTCCACCAATGTTTATAAAACTTTTTTGATTACGCGGTATATTTTACTAAAAGCCGGGTCCCCTGGTTAACTTTAAATACACTTATATTTAAACTGTAAATTATTATTTGTATTAGCGAGGCTCTGGAATTGCCCTGACATCGTGATTTCCGTTTACTTGCCATTAAGTGAGCAGGAAGCTAGTGAAACATATAATGTTTGACAGATTCATGATTATCGTAGTGGTCCTGTGGCCCAATGGATAAGGCGCCTGACTACGAATCACGAGATCCCAGGTTCGAGTCCTGGCAGGATCGTATTTCTTTTAAAGTTTTTTTAAAATTCAGAAATAACAAACGTGTGTTTGAAAGATTTATGCTTATCGTAGTGGTCCTGTGGCCCATTGGATAAGGCGCCTGACTACGAATCAAGAGATTCCAGGTTCGAGTCCTAGCAGGATCGTATTTCTTTTAAAGTTTCTTTAAAATTCAAAAATACCAAACGTGTGTTTGAAAGATTTAGGCTTGTCGTAGTGGTCCTGTGGCCCAATGGATAAGGCGCCTGACTACGAATCAGGAGATTCTAGGTTCGAGTCCTGGCAGGATCGTATTTCTTTTGAGTTTTCCTCGAAATTCAGAAATAATCAACGTATGGTGAATTATAGAGCTTTTAACTGCTGCTAGCTATATTCGTGAAATTTGAAAAAATATCTTATATAAACCATCGTACTATTGAAGGAACCTATATAAGTGATATTCTGGCAATATAAAAAAGAGTTGTGTTAAACCTTTTCTAAACATCGTAAGTAAACTAAAAGTAAAGCAAGAGAGTTTTACGCAATATTCTGCCACCAATGTTTATAAAACTTTTTCGATTACACGGTATATTTTACTAAAAGCCGGACCCCCTGTTTAACTTTAAATACACTTATATTTAAACTGTAAATTATTATTTGTATTAGCCAGTCTCGGGAATTTCCGTGACATCGTGATTTCCGTTTACTTGCCATTAAGTGAGCAGGAAGCTAGTGAAACATATAATGTTTGACAGATTCATGCTTATCGTAGTGGTCCTGTGGCCCAATGGATAAGGCGCCTGACTACGAATCAGGAGATTCCAGGTTCGAGTCCTGGCAGGATCGTAATTCTTTTAAAGTTTCTTTAAAATACAAAAATAACAAACGTGTGTTTGAAAGATTCATGCTTATCGTAGTGGTCCTGTGGCCCATTGGATAAGGCGCCTGACTACGAATCAGAAGATTCCAGGTTCGAGTCCTAGCAGGATCGTATTTCTTTTGAGTTTTCTTCGAAATTCAGAAATAACCAACGTATGGTAAATTATAGAGCTTTTAACTGTTGCTAGCTATATTCGTGAAATTTGAAAAAAATTCTTATTTAAACCATCGTACTATTAAAGGAACCTATCTAAGTGATATTCCGGCAATATAAAAAAGAGTTGTGTTAAACCTTTTCTAAACATCGTAAGTAAACTAAAAGTAAAGCAAGAGAGTTTTACGCAATATTCTGCCATCATTGTTTATAAAACTTTTTCGATTACACGGTATATTTGACTAAAAGCCGGGTCCCCTGGTTAACTTTAAATACACTTATATTTAAACTGTAATATATTAGTTGTATTAGCGAGTCTCGGGAATTCCCCTGACATCGTGATTTCCGTTTACTTGCCATTAAGTGAGCAAGAAGCTAGTAAAACACATAATGTTTAACAGATTCATGTTTATCGTAGTGGTCCTGTGGCCCAATGGATAAGGCGCCTGACTACGAATCAGGAGATTCCAGGTTCGAGTCCTGGCAGGATCGTATTTCTTTTAAAGTTTTTTTAAAATTCAGAAATAACAAACGTGTGTTTGAAAGATTCATGCTTTATCGTAGTGGTCCTGTGGCCCATTGGATAAGGCGCCTGACTACGAATCAAGAGATTCCAGGTTCGTGTCCTAGCAGGATCGTATTTCTTTTAAAGTTTCTTTAAAATTCAAAAATACCAAACGTGTGTTTGAAAGATTTAGGCTTGTCGTAGTGGTCCTGTGGCCCAATGGATAAGGCGCCTGACTACGAATCAGGAGATTCTAGGTTCGAGTCCTGGCAGGATCGTATTTCTTTTGAATTTTCTTCGAAATTCAGAAATAACCAACGTATAGTAAATTATAGAGCTTTTAACTGTTGCTAGCTATATTCGTGAAATTTGAAAAAAATTCTTATTTAAACCATCGTACTATTGAAGGAACCTATCTAAGGGATATTCTGGCAATATAAAAAAGAGTTGTGTTAAACCTTTTCTAAACATCGTAAGTAAACTAAAAGTAAAGCAAGAGAGTTTTACGCAATATTCTGCCACCAATGTTTATAAAACTTTTTCGATTACACGGTATATTTTACTAAAAGCCGGGTAATTTACAGTTCGTATTTCTTTTAAAGTTTCTTTAAAATTCAGAAATAACAAACGTGTGTTTGAAAGATTCATGCTTCTGGTAGTGGTCCTGTGGCCCAATGGATAAAGCGCCTGACTACGAATCAGGAGATTCCAGGTTCGAGTCCTAGCAGGATCGTATTTCTTTTAAAGTTTCTTTAAAATTCAGAAATAACAAACGTGTGTTTGAAAGATTCATGCTTCTGGTAGTGGTCCTGTGGCCCAATGGATAAAGCGCCTGACTACGAATCAGGAGATTCCAGGTTCGATTCCTGACAGGATCGTATTTCTTTTAAAATTTCTTTATAATTCAGAAATAACAAACGTGTGTTTAACAGATTCATGCTTATCGTAGTTGTCCTGTACCCAATGGATAAGGCGCCTGACTACGAATCAGCAGATTCCAGGTTCGAGTCCTGGCAGGATCGTATTTATTTTGAGTTTTCTTCGAAATTCAGAAATAACCAACGTATGGTAAATTATAGAGCTTTTAACATCGTGAGTTCCGTTTACTTGCTATTTAGTGAGCAGGAAGCTAGTAAAACACAAAATGTTTGACAGATTCATGCTTATCGTAGTGGTCCTGTGGCCCAATGGATAAGGCGCCTGACTACGAATCAGGAGATTCCACGTTCGAGTCCTGGCAGGATCGTATTTCTTTTAAAGTTTCTTTAAAATTCAAAAATAACAAACGTGTGTTTGAAAGATTCATGCTTATCGTAGTGGTCCTGTGGCCCAATGGATAAGGCGCCTGACTACGAATCAGGAGATTCCAGGTTCGAGTCCTGGCAGGATCGTATTTCTTTTAAAGTTTCTTTAAAATTCAGAAATAACAAACGTGTGTTTGACAGATTCATGCTTATCGTAGTGGTCCTGTGGCCCAATGGATAAGGCGCCTGACTTCGAATCAGGAGATTCCAGGTTCGAGTCCTGGCAGGATCGTATTTCTTTTAAAGTTTCTTTAAAATTCAAAAATAACAAACGTGTGTTTGAAAGATTCATGCTTATCGTAGTGGTCCTGTGGCCCAATGGATAAGGCGCCTGACTACGAATCAGGAGATGCCAGGTTCGAGTCCTGGCAGGATCGTATTTCTTTTAAAGTTTCTTTAAAATTCAGAAATAACAAACGTGTGTTTGAAAGATTCATGCTTATCGTAGTGGTCCTGTGGCCCATTGGATAAGGCGCCTGACTACGAATCAGAAGATTCTAGGTTCGAGTCCTAGCAGGATCGTATTTATTTTAAAGTTTCTTTAAAATTCAGAAATACCAAACGTGTGTTTGAAAGATTCATGCTTGTCGTAGTGGTCCTGTGGCCCAATGGATAAGGCGCCTGACTACGAATCAGGAGATTCCAGGTTCGAGGCCTGGCAGGACCGTATTTCTTTTAAAGTTTTTTTAAAATTCAGAAATAACAAACGTGTGTTTGAAAGATTCATGCTTATCGTAGTGGTCCTGTGGCCCATTGGATAAGGCGCCTGACTACGAATCAAGAGATTCCAGGTTCGAGTCCTAGCAGGATCGTATTTATGGGTCCCATTTGAAAAAATGGGACACATATTGTTTTTGTCCGTTTATTTTTTTCTTTTTTTTTTCTTTTTTTTTCGTCAAACGCTTGACAGATATGGCTTGTGGCTGCGACATCTACTAGAAGGGATAATGGAATCGCAATGAAACTTAGTCATTTGTTGGACTATATGGTCTAGATGAGCAGAAACCAAAATTTTGGGTAAAATACCTAGGAGAATTCCCCTGGGAGGTGAAAAACCAAAACGGTATTTTTTTTTTAATTTTAGCTTTTTTGGGCATAGCACATGAACGGCTGCTCCAATTTTGATCAAATTTGGTAAAATAGTAGTGTGTTATCCACTGCGTTACCAATTAGAAGAAACAAAATATTTACCTAGGAAAATACCCTAAAAATGAAGATATGTTTCTAAAGCAAGATTGTGACAGGCATGGATTGTGGCTCCGACATCTAACAGAAGGGATAATGGAATCCCAATGAAACTTCGTCATTTGTTAGACCACATGGTCTAGATATGCACAAACTAAAATTTTGGGTAATTAATCCAGGGGAATTTACTTGATACGTTAAAAACCTAAACGGTATTGTTTTCTATTTTTTAGCTTTTTTGGGCATAGCGCTTGAACAGCTGCTCCAATTTTAATCAAATTTTTGAAATGTAAGTAATTAGTCACTTATTTAACACCTAAAGAAAATAAAAAAATTCCCTTGGGAAATACCCCAAAAAATAGGATTTTGTTCCTAAATCAGGATTGTGACAAGCATGCCATTTCACCCCGACATATACCAAAAGAAGTAATGGAATCGCGAATAAAATTTGACATTTGTTAGACAACATGGTCTAGATATGCAGAAATCAAAATTGTGGGTGAAGAATTTAGGGAAATTCCCCTGGGACCTTAAAAACCAAAACGGTATTTTTTCTGAAAAATAGCTTTTTACGGGATAGCGCTTGAACAGATTCTTCAATTTTAATCAGATTTGGTAGAATGTAAGTGCAATAGTGACTGATTTAACACTTAAAACAAATAAAAAAGATTACCTAATGAAATACCCTAAAAACTAAGATTTTTTCCTCAAATCATGATAGTAACATGCATGGCATGGCGCCCCGACATCTACCAGAAAAATTAATGGAATGTCAATAAGAAATTTGACATTTGTAAGAGATCATGGTCTAGATATGCAGAAACTATAATGTTGGGTAATGAATCCAGGGGAATTCCCCTTAGACGTTAAAAACCAAAACGTTTTTTTCTAATAAATTATCTTTTTGGGGTATAGCGCTTCAACGGCTGCTCTAATTTTGATCAGATTTGGTGAAATGTTGGACCATTAAACACTCTGAGTCAATTAATTAAAACAAAGAAAACATTTACTTAGGATAATTCCCTTAAAAACGAAAATATGTTCTTGAATTGTGATTGTGACAGGCATGCCATAGGCCTATCGCACTGACATATCCAACAAGGAGTCGACAAAACTAAATAAAACTTTAAGAATTGTTACATAACATGACCCACATATGTAAAACAGAAACTTATTTACTAATCCCATAGGAATTCCCTGAAAGCATGAAATCGGGCTATTTTGGAAATTTAGCTTTATTTTACCTTTTAAGACGTTTATTCTTTTCTCAACTACACAGGGAAAAGAAGTTTGGTCTAATAACTATGGGACCCATGCGTTTATGCTTGCAGAAACAAAGTACATACTCGGTGTATAAAATACAAATTGTGGTTAGGGACCCTGTAGCATGAATATATGACATACGACATGTGTTTTACAAATAGTGATGGTTAAACACGTGGTTGACACTCTCTAGTTCTTTTAAAGTTTCTTTAAAATTCAAAAATACCAAACGTGTGTTAGAAAGATTTAGGCTTGTCGTAGTGGTCATGTGGCCCAATGGATAAGGCGCCTGACTACGAATCGGGAGATTCTAGGTTCGAGTCCTGGCAGGATCGTATTTCTTTTGAGTTTTCTTCGAAATTCAGAAATAACCAACGTATGGTAAATTATAGAGCTTTTAACTGTTGCTAGCTATAATCGTGAAATTTGAAAAAATTCTTATTTAAACCATCGTACTATTGAAGGAACCTATCTAAGTGATATTCTGGCAATATAAAAACGAGTTGTGTTAAACCTTTTCTAAACATCGTAAGTAAACTAAAAGTAAAGCAAGAGAGTTTTACGCAATATTCTGCCACCAATGTTTATAAAACTTTTTCGATTACACGGTATATTTTACTAAAAGCCGGGTCCCCTGGTTAACTTTAAATACACTTATATTTAAACTGTAAAATATTATTAGTATTAGCGAGTCTCGGGAATTTCCCTGACATCGTGATTTCCGTTTACTTGCCATTAAGTGAGCAGGAAGCTGGTGAAACATATAATGTTTGACAGATTCATGCTTATCGTAGTGGTCCTGTGGCCCAATGGATAAGGCGCCTGACTACGAATCAGGAGATTCCAGGTTCGAGTCCTGGCAGGATCGTATTTCTTTTAAAGTTTCTTTAAAATTCAAAAATAACAAACGTGTGTTTGAAAGATTCATGCTTATCGTAGTGGTCCTGTGGCCCAATGGATAAGGCGCCTGACTACGAATCAGGAGATTCCAGGTTCGAGTCCTGGCAGGATCGTATTTATTTTAAAGTTTTTTTAAAATTCAGAAATAACAAACGTGTGTTTGAAAGATTCATGCTTATCGTAGTGGTCCTGTGGCCCATTGGATAAGGCGCCTGACTACGAATCAGGAGATTCCAGCTTCTAGTCCTAGCAGGATCGTATTTATTTTGAGTTTTCTTCGAAATTCAGAAATAACCAACGTATGGTAAATTATAGAGCTTTTAACTGTTGCTAGCTATATTCGTGAAATTTGAAAAAAATTCTTATTTAAACCATCGTACTATTAAAGGAACCTATCTAAGTGATATTCTGGCAATATAAAAAAGAGTTGTGTTAAACCTTTTCTAAACATCGTAAGTAAACTAAAAGTAAAGCAAGAGAGTTTTACGCAATATTCTGCCATCATTGTTTATAAAACTTTTTCGATTACACGGTATATTTGACTAAAAGCCGGGTCCCCTGGTTAACTTTAAATACACTTATATTTAAACTGTAAATTATTATTTGTATTAGCGAGTCTCGGGAATTCCCCTGACATCGTGATTTCCGTTTACTTGCCATTAAGTGAGCAGGAAGCTAGTAAAACACGTAATGTTTGACAGATTCATGCTTAACGAAGTGGTCCGGTGGCCCAATAGATAAGGCGCCTGACTACGAATCAGGAGATTCCAGGTTCGAGTCCTGGCAGGATCGTATTTCTTTTAAAGTTTTTTTAAAATTCAGAAATAACAAACGTGTGTTTAAAAGATTCATGCTTATCGTAGTGGTCATGTGGCCCAATGGATAAGGCGCCTGACTACGAATCAGGAGATTCCAGGTTCGAGTCCTGGCAGGATCGTATTTCTTTTAAAGTTTCTTTAAAATTCAGAAATAACAAACGTGTGTTTGACAGATTCATGCTTATCGTAGTGGTCCTGTGGCCCAATGGATAAGGCGCCTGACTTCGAATCAGGAGATTCTAGGTTCGAGTCCTGGCAGGATCGTATTTCTTTTGAGTTTTCTTCGAAATTCAGAAATAACCAACGTATGGTAAATTATAGAGCTTTTAACTGTTGCTAGCTATATTCGTGAAATTTGAAAAAAATTCTTATTTAAACCATCGTACTATTGAAGGAACCTATCTAAGTGATATTCTGGCAATATAAAAAAGAGTTGTGTTAAACCTTTTCTAAACATCGTAAGTAAACTAAGGCCGGGTTCACACCAAAACGACAAAAACGTTTTTGTCGTGTCGTATTGACGTTTTTAAAATAGAACGCATTGTCTCTTATGCGCCGATTCACACCAGTCCGATTTTGACGCAAACGACACGTTTTCTGTCGTACGACAAAAAAACATGTTTTGCAGGAATAGAGCATGCGCTATTTTCTTACGACATGTTTTTTTGTCGGACGAGTTTAATATCGTGAAAAATCAGCATATACAATTGTTTTATTGCTAATATGCAGTACATATAGTATTACTATGGATATAAATGTGTTGTAAAGTAAATACACTAGTTTTAATAATATTAGAGAGTTTAGGTTGAAGTGAATATGGACTAAAGTAAACAGCAATTAGGCCAAGACAGATATATTTAGTTTAAAATCAGAATCTTAGTATGTTGTGATTAAATAGCCTAACAAATAATTCATAACACTAGTTCAACATCTTAGGTAAGCCGGTTTTGTAGCCTATACTGAACAAAACCAGTACCGGTACTTAAACTTACATAAATTTCCCCGATAGGCGATAGGTACTGGTTAAATATATATTTAGCCTGTAGAATTATGGTGGATCCAAGCAAACTTCAACTACTAATTCAAGAATTGAATGTTAAGTCGGCAAAATATAAGCCTAATATCTCCAGTTCTGCATACCGGTATATGAATTGAGTTGTACAAGAGTTAACTTGGAATATTATTTGTCAAGTTTTGAACGAGACTGGTAAGTGTGTAAAGTGTTGCATTTATAAATAGATTATGTTCTATATATGATTCTACTTTTTGTAAGTATCTAGCCAGTTATAAAACCATTACAGCGGTACAGATCCGGTTGCCAAACTACCCAATACCGGTACAAGTTGGATGTTAATTCTAATATTCAGCAAAACTTTTGTTAACCACTTTTGTACATAAGAATGTTTTATTGCATTGAATGGTAAAATGAAGTTTTGCATCTAGGCAATTATTAGATTACAACAGGCCGTGAGTACTCTAGCATTAATAATTGCCTTACCATAGTGAAACAAATATAATCAATCCTATAATTCTGTACGCTTATTTTTTGGTCTTGTGGATTATGTATATTAATGTTGAATAACACCGGTATACATTTGTGTTTACAGCATGTTTGGACCAGTTCCAGTAATTCAAGTTCATCATCTGACAACACTGATACAGATATGGAAGTAGAATATCAATTTTACTTCTGAAAATTACTGCCGGTAACTGAAAAGTACATACCAGAGGCTACAGATCACTGAAGTGCCCCAAAATAGAAAAGAAAAAAGAAACCAGCAAATAATGCACACAAATAACCAAGACAATGCTTCACTTTTTAAAACGTCGTAGTAACTTTCAAATGGTTTGCAAGCATCCCGATAAACATTTTGTTTTCAAACTAGATTAGTATCACTATTTAACTCTTTTACATTCATGCATCCATTTTGTGCTGTGTAGTAAATTGTTGATGTTAATTGAGTTATTTTCATTTTATTTATCATATTCATTGTTCTGTCTACAACACTCTCCATACTGCTTGTTTATATGGGTGATATGAACTTGTGAGCAAAAACAAATGTTATTGTTTTATTTGTACAGATGAAACCAATACATTTACCCTCCAATGTATTTATCCTAGTTATTGGTTTTTGGTTGTCAAAGTGCAAAATATTGGCACCACTTTAAATTACTATGCCACACTTCTTGGCAGAAGAACAACCAAAATAACCTAAGACACCTCTAGTACAGTTTTGGCAGCCATGTAGTGTACAAATGTAAAGGTCAAGAGTGTTTGATGTTAAGAATTTAAGGTTGTAATACTGATTATATAGAAGTATGTTTTTTGTATAATTGGCTTCAGTCTATAAGTAATTCAGGCAAAAGTTAGGTTGTCATACTTCAAAAATGTGACTTTTGCAGGTTCCATTAGCATGTTTAGTTTATCCTATATAGGATTTATCCAAGTTAATTGGTGTCCTATGACGATAGTACACTGAATACCAATTAAAAATTATGATGTTTTTACCTTTATTTTCATATAAAATTCTAGTTAAAGGTGTTTATCCATACTCACGCAAACCGTCGGACCGAAACACGTTTTGTTGGTGTGAATCGACCAAAACAAAAAACGAAAAACACGCTTACGACAAAAACGTTTTTGTTGGACGTACGACAAAATGTCGTTTTGGTGTGAATCCG
>CH000249.1:40642-50665 GCA_000149265.1 Ciona savignyi | reverse complement strand
TATTTTTTTTTAAATTTTTTAAAATTCAGAAATAACAAACGTGTGTTTGAAAGATTTATGCTTGTCGTAGTGGTCCTGTGGCCCAATGGATAAGGCGCCTGACTACGAATCAGGAGATTCTAGGTTCGAGTCCTGGCAGGATCGTATTTCTTTTGAGTTTTCTTCGAAATTCAGAAATAACCAACGTATGGTAAATTATAGAGCTTTTAACTGTTGCTAGCTATATTCGTGAAATTTGAAAAAAATTCTTATTTAAACCATCGTACTATTGAAGGAACCTATCTAAGTGATATTCTGGCAATATAAAAAAGAGTTGTGTTAAACCTTTTTTAAACATCGTAAGTAAACTAAAAGTAAAGCAAGAGAGTTTTACGCAATATTCTGCCACCAATGTTTATAAAACTTTTTCGATTACACGGTATATTTTACTAAAAGCCGGGTCCCCTGGTTAACTTTAAATACACTTATATTTAAACTGTAAATTATTATTTGTATTAGCGAGTCTCGGGAATTTCCCTGACATCGTGATTTCCGTTTACTTGCCATTAAGTGAGCAGGAAGCTAGTGAAACATATACTGTTTGACAGATTCATGCTTATCGTAGTGGTCCTGTGGCCCAATGGATAAGGCGCCTGACTACGAATCAGGAGATTCCAGGTTCGAGTCCTGGCAGGATCGTATTTCTTTTAAAGTTTCTTTAAAATTGAAAAATAACAAACGTGTGTTTGAAAGATTCATGCTTATCGTAGTGGTCCTGTGGCCCAATGGATAAGGCGCCTGACTACGAATCAGGAGATTCCAGGTTCGAGTCCTGGCAGGATCGTATTTATTTTAAAGTTTTTTTAAAATTCAGAAATAACAAACGTGTGTTTGAAAGATTCATGCTTATCGTAGTGGTCCTGTGGCCCATTGGATAAGGCGCCTGACTACGAATCAGAAGATTCCAGGTTCGAGTCCTAGCAGGATCGTATTTCTTTTGAGTTTTCTTCGAAATTCAGAAAAAACCAACGAATGGTAAATTATAGAGCTTTTAACTGTTGCTAGCTATATTCGTGAAATTTGAAAAAAATTCTTATTTAAACCATCGTACTACTAAAGGAACCTATCTAAGTGATATTCCGGCAATATAAAAAAGAGTTGTGTTAAACCTTTTCTAAACATCGTAAGTAAACTAAAAGTAAAGCAAGAGAGTTTTACGCAATATTCTGCCATCATTGTTTATAAAACTTTTTCGATTACACGGTATATTTGACTAAAAGCCGGGTCCCCTGGTTAACTTTAAATACACTTATATTTAAACTGTAAATTATTATTTGTATTAGCGAGTCTCGGGAATTCCCCTGACATCGTGATTTCCGTTTACTTGCCATTAAGTGGGCAGGAAGCTAGTAAAACAAATAATGTTTGACAGATTCATGCTTAACGAAGTGGTCCTGTGGCCCAATGGATAAGGCGCCTGACTACGAATCAGTAGATTCCAGGTTCGAGTCCTGGCAGGATCGTATTTCTTTTAAAGTTTTATTAAAATTCAGAAATAACAAACGTGTGTTTGAAAGATTCATGCTTATCGTAGTGGTCCTGTGGCCCAATGGATAAGGCGCCTGACTACGAATCAGGAGATTCCAGGTTCGAGTCCTAGCAGGATCGTATTTCTTTTAAAGTTTCTTTAAAATTCAGAAATAACAAACGTGTGTTTGAAAGATTCATGCTTCTCGTAGTGGTCCTGTGGCCCAATGGATAAGGCGCCTGACTACGAATCAGGAGATTCCAGGTTCGATTCCTGGCAGCATCGTATTTCTTTTAAAGTTTCTTTAAAATTCAGAAATAACAAACGTGTGTTTAACAGATTCATGCTTATCTTAGTTGTCCTGTGGCCCAATGGATAAGGCGCCTGACTACGAATCAGCTGATTCCAGGTTCGAGTCCTGGCAGGATCGTATTTATTTTGAGTTTACTTCGAAATTCAGAAATAACCAACGTATGGTAAATTAGAGAGCTTTTAACATCGTGAGTTCCGTTTACTTGCTATTTAGTGAGCAGGAAGCTAGTAAAACACAAAATGTTTGACAGATTCATGCTTATCGTAGTGGTCCTGTGGCCCAATGGATAAGGCGCCTGACTACGAATCAGGAGATTCCAGGTTCGAGTCCTGGCAGGATCGTATTTCTTTTAAAGTTTCTTTAAAATTCAAAAATAACAAACGTGTGTTTGAAAGATTCATGCTTATCGAAGTGGTCCTGTGGCCCAATGGATAAGGCGCCTGACTACGAATCAGGAGATTCCAGGTTCGAGTCCTGGCAGGATCGTATTTCTTTTAAAGTTTCTTTAAAATTCAGAAATAACAAACGTGTGTTTGACAGATTCATGCTTAACGTAGTGGTCCTGTGGCCCAATGGATAAGGCGCCTGACTTCGAATCAGGAGATTCCAGGTTCGAGTCCTGGCAGGATCGTATTTCTTTTAAAGTTTCTTTAAAATTCAAAAATACCAAACGTGTGTTTGAAAGATTTAGGCTTGACGTAGTGGTCCTGTGGCCCAATGGATAAGGCGCCTGACTACGAATCAGGAGATTCTAGGTTCGAGTCCTGGCAGGATCGTATTTCTTTTGAGTTTTCTTCGAAATTCAGAAATAACCAACGTATGGTAAATTATAGAGCTTTTAACTGTTGCTAGCTATATTCCTGAAATTTAAAAAAAAATTCTTATTTAAACCATCGTACTACTGAAGGAACCTATCTAAGTGATATTCTAGCAATATAAAAAAGAGTTGTGTTAAACCTTTTCTAAACATTGTAAGTAAACTAAAAGTAAAGCAAGAGAGTTTTACGCAATATTCTGCCACCAATGTTTATAAAACTTTTTCGATTACACGGTATATTTTACTAAAAGCCGGGTCCCCTGGTTAACTTTAAATACACTTATATTTAAACAGTAAATTATTATTTGTATTAGCGAGTCTCGGGAATTTCCCTGACATCGTGATTTCCGTTTACTTGCCATTAAGTGAGCAGGAAGCTAGTGAAACATATAATGTTTGACAGATTCATGCTTATCGTAGTGGTCCTGTGGCCCAATGGATAAGGCGCCTGACTACGAATCAGGAGATTCCAGGTTCGAGTCCTGGCAGGATCGTATTTCTTTTAAAGTTTCTTTAAAATTCAAAAATAACAAACGTGTGTTTGAAAGATTCATGCTTATCGTAGTGGTCCTGTGGCCCAATGGATAAGGCGCCTGACTACGAATCAGGAGATTCCAGGTTCGAGTCCTGGCAGGATCGTATTTATTTTAAAGTTTTTTTAAAATTCAGAAATAACAAACGTGTGTTTGAAAGATTCATGCTTAACAGTAGTGAGTCCTGTGGCCCAATGGATAAGGCGCCTGACTACGAATCAGGAGATTCCAGGTTCGAGTCCTGGCAGGATCGTATTTCTTTTAAAGTTTCTTTAAAATTAAAAAATAACAAACGTGTGTTTGAAAGATTCATGCTTATCGTAGTGGTCCTGTGGCCCAATGGATAAGGCGCCTGACTACGAATCAGGAGATTCCAGGTTCGAGTCCTGGCAGGATCGTATTTCTTTTAAAGTTTCTTTAAAATTCAGAAATAACAAACGTGTGTTTGACAGATTCATGCTTATCGTAGTGGTCCTGTGGCCCAATGGATAAGGCGCCTGACTTCGAATCAGGAGATTCCAGGTTCGAGTCCTGGCAGGATCGTATTTCTTTTAAAGTTTCTTTAAAATTCAAAAATACCAAACGTGTGTTTGAAAGATTTATGCTTGTCGTAGTGGTCCTGTGGCCCAATGGATAAGGCGCCTGACTACGAATCAGGAGATTCTAGGTTCGAGTCCTGGCAGGATCGTATTTCTTTTGAGTTTTCTTCGAAATTCAGAAATAACCAACGTATGGTAAATTATAGAGCTTTTAACTGTTGCTAGCTATATTCGTGAAATTTGAAAAAAATTCTTATTTAAACCATCGTACTATTGAAGGAACCTATCTAAGTGATATTCTGGCAATATAAAAAAGAGTTGTGTTAAACCTTTTCTAAACATCGTAAGTAAACTAAAAGTAAAGCAAGAGAGTTTTACGCAATATTCTGCCACCAATGTTTATAAAACTTTTTCGATTACACGGTATATTTTACTAAAAGCCGGGTCCCCTGGTTAACTTTAAATACACTTATATTTAAACTGTAAATTATTATTTGTATTAGCGAGTCTCGGGAATTTCCCTGACATCGTGATTTCCGTTTACTTGCCATTAAGTGAGCAGGAAGCTAGTGAAACATATAATGTTTGACAGATTCATGCTTATCGTAGTGGTCCTGTGGCCCAATGGATAAGGCGCCTGACTACGAATCAGGAGATTCCAGGTTCGAGTCCTGGCAGGATCGTATTTCTTTTAAAGTTTCTTTAAAATTCAAAAATAACAAACGTGTGTTTGAAAGATTCATGCTTATCGTAGTGGTCCTGTGGCCCAATGTATAAGGCGCCTGACTACGAATCAGGAGATTCCAGGTTCGAGTCCTGGCAGGATCGAATTTATTTTAAAGTTTTTTTAAAATTCAGAAATAACAAACGTGTGTTTGAAAGATTCATGCTTATCGTAGTGGTCCTGTGGCCCATTGGATAAGGCGCCTGACTACGAATCAGAAGATTCCAGGTTCGAGTCCTAACAGGATCGTATTTCTTTTGAGTTTTCTTCGAAATTCAGAAATAACCAACGAATGGTAAATTATAGAGCTTTTAACTGTTGCTAGCTATATTCGTGAAATTTGAAAAAAATTCTTATTTAAACCATCGTACTATTAAAGGAACCTATCTAAGTGACATTCCGGCAATATAAAAAAGAGTTGTGTTAAACCTTTTCTAAACATCGTAAGTAAACTAAAAGTAAAGCAAGAGAGTTTTACGCAATATTCTGCCATCATTGTTTATAAAACTTTTTCGATTACACGGTATATTTGACTAAAAGCCGGGTCCCCTGGTTAACTTTAAATACACTTATATTTAAACTGTAAATTATTATTTGTATTAGCGAGTCTCGGGAATTCCCCTGACATCGTGATTTCCGTTTACTTGCCATTAAGTGAGCAGGAAGCTAGTAAAACAAATAATGTTTGACAGATTCATGCTTAACGAAGTGGTCTTGTGGCCCAATGGATAAGGCGCCTGACTACGAATCAGTAGAGTCCAGGTTCGAGTCCTGGCAGGATCGTATTTTTTTTTAAATTTTTTAAAATTCAGAAATAACAAACGTGTGTTTGAAAGATTCATGCTTATCGTAGTGGTCCTGTGGCCCAATGGATAAGGCGCCTGACTACGAATCAGGAGATTCCAGGTTCGAGTCCTAGCAGGATCGTATTTCTTTTAAAGTTTCTTTAAAATTCAGAAATAACAAACGTGTGTTTGAAAGATTCATGCTTCTCGTAGTGGTCCTGTGGCCCAATGGATAAGGCGCCTGACTACGAATCAGGAGATTCCAGGTTCGATTCCTGGCAGGATCGTATTTCTTTTAAAGTTTCTTTATAATTCAGAAATAACAAACGTGTGTTTAACAGATTCATGCTTATCGGAGTTGTCCTGTGGCCCAATGGATAAGGCGCCTGACTACAAATCAGCAGATTCCAGGTTCGAGTCCTGGCAGGATCGTATTTATTTTGAGTTTTCTTCGAAATTCAGAAATAACCAACGTATGGTAAATTATAGAGCTTTTAACATCGTGAGTTCCGTTTACTTGCTATTTAGTGAGCAGGAAGCTAGTAAAACACAAAATGTTTGACAGATTCATGCTTATCGTAGTGGTCCTGTGGCCCAATGGATAAGGCGCCTGACTACGAATCAGGAGATTCCAGGTTGGAGTCCTGGCAGGATCGTATTTCTTTTAAAGTTTCTTTAAAATTCAAAAATAACAAACGTGTGTTTGAAAGATTCATGCTTATCGTAGTGGTCCTGTGGCCCAATGGATAAGGCGCCTGACTACGAATCAGGAGATTCCAGGTTCGAGTCCTGGCAGGATCGTATTTCTTTTAAAGTTTCTTTAAAATTCAGAAATAACAAACGTGTGTTTGACAGATTCATGCTTATCGTAGTGGTCCTGTGGCCCAATGGATAAGGCGCCTGACTACGAATCAGGAGATTCCAGGTTCGAGTCCTGGCAGGATCGTATTTCTTTTAAAGTTTCTTTAAAATTCAAAAATAACAAACATGTGTTTGAAAGATTCATGCTTATCGTAGTGGTCCTGTCGCCCAATGGATAAGGCGCCTGACTACGAATCAGGAGATTCCAGGTTCGAGTCCTAGCAGGATCGTATTTCTTTTGAGTTTTCTTCGAAATTCAGAAATAACCAACGAATGGTAAATTATAGAGCTTTTAACTGTTGCTAGCTATATTCGTGAAATTTGAAAAAAATTCTTATTTAAACCATCGTACTATTAAAGGAACCTATCTAAGTGACATTCCGGCAATATAAAAAAGAGTTGTGTTAAACCTTTTCTAAACATCGTAAGTAAACTAAAAGTAAAGCAAGAGAGTTTTACGCAATATTCTGCCATCATTGTTTATAAAACATTTTCGATTACACGGTATATTTGACTAAAAGCCGGGTCCCCTGGTTAACTTTAAATACACTTATATTTAAACTGTAAATTATTACTTGTATTAGCGAGTCTCGGGAATTCCCCTGACATCGTGATTTCCGTTTACTTGCCATTAAGTGAGCAGGAAGCTAGTAAAACAAATAATGTTTGACAGATTCATGCTTAACGAAGTGGTCCTGTGGCCCATTGGATAAGGCGCCTGACTACGAATCAGTAGAGTCCAGGTTCGAGTCCTGGCAGGATCGTATTTTTTTTTAAATTTTTTAAAATTCAGAAATAACAAACGTGTGTTTGAAAGATTCATGCTTATCGTAGTGGTACTGTTGCCCAATGGTTAAGCGCCTGACTACGAATCAGGAGATTCCAGGTTCGAGTCCTAGCAGGATCGTATTTCTTTTAAAGTTTCTTTAAAATTCAGAAATAACAAACGTGTGTTTGAAAGATTCATGCTTCTCGTAGTGGTCCTGTGGCCCAATGGATAAGGCGCCTGACTACGAATCAGGAGATTCTAGGTGCGATTCCTGGCAGGATCGTATTTCTTTTAAAGTTTCTTTATAATTCAGAAATAACAAACGTGTGTTTAACAGATTCATGCTTATCGGAGTTGTCCTGTGGCCCAATGGATAAGGCGCCTGACTACAAATCAGCAGATTCCAGGTTCGAGTCCTGGCAGGATCGTATTTATTTTGAGTTTTCTTCGAAATTCAGAAATAACCAACGTATGGTAAATTATAGAGCTTTTAACATCGTGAGTTCCGTTTACTTGCTATTTAGTGAGCAGGAAGCTAGTAAAACACAAAATGTTTGACAGATTCATGCTTATCGTAGTGGTCCTGTGGCCCAATGGATAAGGCGCCTGACTACGAATCAGGAGATTCCAGGTTGGAGTCCTGGCAGGATCGTATTTCTTTTAAAGTTTCTTTAAAATTCAAAAATAACAAACGTGTGTTTGAAAGATTCATGCTTATCGTAGTGGTCCTGTGGCCCAATGGATAAGGCGCCTGACTACGAATCAGGAGATTCTATAGGTTCGAGTCCTGGCAGGATCGTATTTCTTTTGAGTTTTCTTCGAAATTCAGAAATTACCAACGTATGGTAAATTATAGAGCTTTTAACTGTAGCTAGCTATATTCGTGAAATTAGAAAAAAATTCTTATTTAAACCATCGTACTATTGAAGGAACCTATCTAAGTGATATTCTGGCAATATAAAAAAGAGTTGTGTTAAACCTTTTCTAAACATCGTAAGTAAACTAAAAGTAAAGCAAGAGAGTTTTACGCAATATTCTGCCACCAATGTTTATAAAACTTTTTCGATTACACGGTATATTTGACTAAAAGCCGGGTCCCCTGGTTACCTTTAAATACACTTATATCTAAACTGTATATTATTATTTGTATTAGCGAGCCTCGGGAATTTCCCTGACATCGTGATTTCCGTTTACTTGCCATTAAGTGAGCAGGAAGCTAGTGAAACATATAATGTTTGACAGATTCATGCTTATCGTAGTGGTCCTGTGGCCCAATGGATAAGGCGCCTGACTACGAATCAGGAGATTCCAGGTTCGAGTCCTGGCAGGATCGTATTTCTTTTAAAGTTTCTTTAAAATTCAGAAATAACAAACGTGTGTTTGAAAGATTCATGCTTATCGTAGTGGTCCTGTGGCCCATTGGATAAGGCGCCTGACTACGAATCAGAAGATTCCAGGTTCGAGTCCTGGCAGGATCGTATTTCTTTTAAAGTTTCTTAAAAATTTAAAAATAACAAACTTGTGTTTGAAAGATTCATGCTTATCGTAGTGGTCCTGTGGCCCAATGGATAAGGCGCCTGACTACAAATCAGGAGATTCCAGGTTCGAGTCCTGGCAGGATCGTATTTCTTTTAAAGTTTCTTTAAAATTCAGAAATAACAAACGTGTGTTTGAAAGATTCATGCTTATCGTAGTGGTCCTGTGGCCCATTGGATAAGGCGCCTGACTACGAATCAGAAGATTCCAGGTTCGAGTCCTAGCAGGATCGTATTTATTTTAAAGTTTCTTTAAAATTCAGAAATACCAAACGTGTGTTTGAAAGATTCATGCTTGTCGTAGTGGTCATGTGGCCCAATGGATAAGGCGCCTGACTACGAATCAGGAGATTCCAGGTTCGAGTCCTGGCAGGATCGTATTTCTTTTAAAGTTTTTTTTAAAATTCAGAAATAACAAACGTGTGTTTGAAAGATTCATGCTTATCGTAGTGGTCCTGTGGCCCATTGGATAAGGCGCCTGACTACGAATTAAGAGATTCCAGGTTCGAGTCCTAGCAGGATCGTATTTCTTTTAAAGTTTCTTTAAAATTCAAAAATACCAAACATGTGTTTGAAAGATTTAGGCTTGTCGTAGTGGTCCTGTGGCCCAATGGATAAGGCGCTTGACTACAAATCAGGAGATTCTAGGTTCGAGTCCTGGCAGGATCGTATTTCTTTTGAGTTTTCTTCGAAATTCAGAAATAACCAACGTATGGTAAATTATAGAGCTTTTAACTGTTGCTAGCTATATTCGTGAAATTTGAAAAAAATTCTTAATTAAACCATCGTACTATTGAAGGAACCTATCTAAGTGATATTCTGGCAATATAAAAAAGAGTTGTGTTAAACCTTTTCTAAACATCGTAAGTAAACTAAAAGTAAAGCATGAGAGTTTTACGCAATATTCTGCCACCAATGTTTATAAAACTTTTTCGATTACACGGTATATTTTACTAAATACCGGGTCCCCTGGTTAACTTTAAATACACTTATATTTAAACTGTAAATTATTATTTGTATTAGCGAGTCTCGGGAATTTCCCTGACATCGTGATTTCCGTTTACTTGCCATTAAGTGAGCAGGAAGCTAGTGAAACATATAATGTTTGACAGATTCATGCTTATCGTAGTGGTCCTGTGGCCCAATGGATAAGGCGCCTGACTACGAATCAGGAGATTTCAGGTTCGAGTCCTGGCAGGATCGTATTTATTTTAAAGTTTTTTTAAAATTCAGAAATAACAAACGTGTGTTTGAAAGATTCATGCTTATCGTAGTGGTCCTGTGGCCCATTGGATAAGGCGCCTGACTACGAATCAGAAGATTCCAGGTTCGAGTCCTAGCAGGATCGTATTTATTTTGAGTTTTCTTCGAAATTCAGAAATAACCAACGTATGGTAAATTATAGAGCTATTAACTGTTGCTAGCTATATTCGTGAAATTTGAAAAAAATTCTTATTTAAACCATCGTACTATTAAAGGAACCTATCTAAGTGATATTCTGGCAATATAAAAAAGAGTTGTGTTAAACCTTTTCTAAACATCGTAAGTAAACTAAAAGTAAAGCAAGAGAGTTTTACGCACTATTCTGCCATCATTGTTTATAAAACTTTTTCGATTACAGAATCCACCACAGGGCGAGA
>CH000249.1:3764-40542 GCA_000149265.1 Ciona savignyi | reverse complement strand
ATTTAAACTGTAAATTATTATTTGTATTAGCGAGTCTCGGGAATTCCCCTGACATCGTGATTTCCGTTTACTTGCCATTAAGTGAGCAGGAAGCTAGTAAAACACATAATGTTTGACAGATTCGTGCTTAACGAAGTGGTCCTGTGGCCCAATGGATAAGGCGCATGACTACGAATCAGGAGATTCCAGGTTCAAGTCCTGGCAGGATCGTATATCTTTTAAAGTTTCTTTAAAATTCAGAAATACCAAACGTGTGTTTGAAAGATTCATGCTTGTCGTAGTGGTCCTATGGCCCAATGGATAAGGCGTCTGACTACGAATCAGGAGATTCCAGGTTCGAGTCCTGGCAGGATCGTATTTCTTTTAAAGATTCTTTAAAATTCAAAAATAACAAACGTGTGTTTGAAAGATTCATGCTTATCGTAGTGGTCCTGTGGCCCATTAGATAAGGCGCCTGACTACGAATCAGAAGATTCCAGGTTCGAGTCCTAGCAGAATTGTATTTATTTTAAAGTTTCTTTAAAATTCAGAAATACCATACGTGTGTTTGAAAGATTCTATGCTTATCGTAGTGGTCCTGTGGCCCAATGGATAAGGCGCCTGACTACGAATCAGGAGATTCCAGGTTCGAGTCCTGGCAGGATCGTATTTCTTTTAAAGTTTCTTTAAAATTCAAAAATAACAAACGTGTGTTTGAAAGATTCATGCTTATCGTAGTGGTCCTGTGGCCCAATGGATAAGGCGCCTGACTACGAATCAGGAGATTCCAGGTTCGAGTCCTGGCAGGATCGTATTTCTTTTAAAGTTTCTTTAAAATTCAGAAATAACAAACGTGTGTTTGAAAGATTCATGCTTATCGTAGTGGTCCTGTGGCCCATTGGATAAGGCGCCTGACTACGAATCAGAAGATTCTAGGTTCGAGTCCTAGCAGGATCGTATTTATTTTAAAGTTTCTTTAAAATTCAGAAATACCAAACGTGTGTTTGAAAGATTCATGCTTGTCGTAGTGGTCCTGTGGCCCAATGGATAAGGCGCCTGACTACGAATCAGGAGATTCCAGGTTCGAGGCCTGGCAGGACCGTATTTCTTTTAAAGTTTTTTTAAAATTCAGAAATAACAAACGTGTGTTTGAAAGATTCATGCTTATCGTAGTGGTCCTGTGGCCCATTGGATAAGGCGCCTGACTACGAATCAGAAGATTCCAGGTTCGAGTCCTAACAGGATCGTATTTCTTTTGAGTTTTCTTCGAAATTCAGAAATAACCAACGAATGGTAAATTATAGAGCTTTTAACTGTTGCTAGCTATATTCGTGAAATTTGAAAAAAATTCTTATTTAAACCATCGTACTATTAAAGGAACCTATCTAAGTGACATTCCGGCAATATAAAAAAGAGTTGTGTTAAACCTTTTCTAAACATCGTAAGTAAACTAAAAGTAAAGCAAGAGAGTTTTACGCAATATTCTGCCATCATTGTTTATAAAACTTTTTCGATTACACGGTATATTTTACTAAAAGCCGGGTCCCCTGGTTAACTTTAAATACACTTATATTTAAACTGTAAATTATTATTTGTATTAGCGAGTCTCGGGAATTTCCCTGACATCGTGATTTCCGTTTACTTGCCATTAAGTGAGCAGGAAGCTAGTGAAACATATAATGTTTGACAGATTCATGCTTATCGTAGTGGTCCTGTGGCCCAATGGATAAGGCGCCTGACTACGAATCAGGAGATTCCAGGTTCGAGTCCTGGCAGGATCGTATTTCTTTTAAAGTTTCTTTAAAATTCAAAAATAACAAACGTGTGTTTGAAAGATTCATGCTTATCGTAGTGGTCCTGTGGCCCAATGTATAAGGCGCCTGACTACGAATCAGGAGATTCCAGGTTCGAGTCCTGGCAGGATCGTATTTATTTTAAAGTTTTTTTAAAATTCAGAAATAACAAACGTGTGTTTGAAAGATTCATGCTTATCGTAGTGGTCCTGTGGCCCATTGGATAAGGCGCCTGACTACGAATCAGAAGATTCCAGGTTCGAGTGCTAGCAGGATCGTATTTCTTTTGAGTTTTCTTCGAAATTCAGAAATAACCAACGAATGGTAAATTATAGAGCTTTTAACTGTTGCTAGCTATATTCGTGAAATTTGAAAAAAATTCTTATTTAAACCATCGTACTATTAAAGGAACCTATCTAAGTGATATTCTGGCAATATAAAAAAGAGTTGTGTTAAACCTTTTCTAAACATCGTAAGTAAACTAAAAGTAAAGCAAGAGAGTTTTACGCACTATTCTGCCATCATTGTTTATAAAACTTTTTCGATTACACGGTATATTTGACTAAAAGCCGGGTCCCCTGGTTAACTTTAAATACACTTATATTTAAACTGTAAATTATTATTTGTATTAGCGAGTCTCGGGAATTCCCCTGACATCGTGATTTCCGTTTACTTGCCATTAAGTGAGCAGGAAGCTAGTAAAACACATAATGTTTGACAGATTCGTGCTTAACGAAGTGGTCCTGTGGCCCAATGGATAAGGCGCATGACTACGAATCAGGAGATTCCAGGTTCAAGTCCTGGCAGGATCGTATATCTTTTAAAGTTTCTTTAAAATTCAGAAATACCAAACGTGTGTTTGAAAGATTCATGCTTGTCGTAGTGGTCCTATGGCCCAATGGATAAGGCGTCTGACTACGAATCAGGAGATTCCAGGTTCGAGTCCTGGCAGGATCGTATTTCTTTTAAAGATTCTTTAAAATTCAAAAATAACAAACGTGTGTTTGAAAGATTCATGCTTATCGTAGTGGTCCTGTGGCCCATTAGATAAGGCGCCTGACTACGAATCAGAAGATTCCAGGTTCGAGTCCTAGCAGAATTGTATTTATTTTAAAGTTTCTTTAAAATTCAGAAATACCAAACGTGTGTTTGAAAGATTCATGCTTGTCGTAGTGGTCCTGTGGCCCAATGGATAAGGCGCCTGACTACGAATCAGGAGATTCCAGGTTCGAGTCCTGGCAGGATCGTATTTCTTTTAAAGTTTTTTTAAAATTCAGAAATAACAAACGTGTGTTTGAAAGATTCATGCTTATCGTACTGGTCCTGTGGCCCATTGGATAAGGCGCCTGACTACGAATCAAGAGATTCCAGATTCGAGTCCTAGCAGGATCGTATTTCTTTTAAAGTTTCTTTAAAATTCAAAAATACCAAACGTGTGTTTGAAAGATTTAGGCTTGTCAGTAGTGGGTCCTGTGGCCCAATGGATAAGGCGCCTGACTACGAATTAGGAGATTCTAGGTTCGAGTCCTGGCAGGATCGTAATACTTTTGAGTTTTCTTCGAAATTCAGAAAAACCCAACGTGTGGTAAGTTATAGAGCTTTTAACTGTTGCTAGCTATATTCGTGAAATTTGAAAAAAAATCTTATTTAAACCATCGTACTATTAAAGGAACCTATCTAAGTGATATTCTGGCAATATAAAAAAGAGTTGTGTTAAACCTTTTCTAAACATCGTAAGTAAACTAAAAGTAAAGCAAGAGAGTTTTACGCAATATTCTGCCATCATTGTTTATAAAACTTTTTCGATTACACAGTATATTTGACTAAAAGCCGGGTCCCCTGGTTAACTTTAAATACACTTATATTTAAACTGTAAATTATTATTTGTATTAGCGAGTCTCGGGAATTCCCCTGACATCGTGATTTCCGTTTACTTGCCATTAAGTGAGCAGGAAGCTAGTAAAACACATAATGTTTGACAGATTCGTGCTTAACGAAGTGGTCCTGTGGCCCAATGGATAAGGCGCCTGACTACGAATCAGGAGATTCCAGGTTCGAGTCCTGGCAGGATCGTATTTTTTTTTAAAGTTTATTTAAAATTCAGAAATAACAAACGTGTTTTTGACAGATTCATGCTTATCGTAGTGGTCCTGTGGCCCAATGGATAAGGCGCCTGACTACGAATCAGGAGATTCCAGGTTCGAGTCCTGGCAGGATCGTATTTTTTTTAAAGTTTCTTTGAAATTCAAAAATAACAAACGTGTTTTTGAAAGATTCATGCTTATCGTAGTGGTCCTGTGGCCCAATGGATAAGGCGCCTGACTACGAATCAGAAGATTCCAGGTTCGAGTCCTGGCAGGATCGTATTTCTTTTAAAGTTTTTTTAAAATTCAGAAATAACAAACGTGTGTTTGAAAGATTCATGCTTATCGTAGTGGTCCTGTGGCCCATTGGATAAGGCGCCTGACTACGAATCAGAAGATTCCAGGTTCGAGTCCTGGCAGGATCGTATTTCTTTTAAAGTTTCTTTAAAATTCAAAAATAACAAACGTGTGTTTGAAAGATTCATGCTTATCGTAGTGGTCCTGTGGCCCAATGGATAAAGCGCCTGACTACGAATCAGGAGATTCCAGGTTCGAGTCCTGGCAGGATCGTATTTCTTTTAAAGTTTCTTTTAACTTCAGAAATAACAAACGTGTGTTTGAAAGATTCATGCTTATCGTAGTGGTCCTGTGGCCCATTGGATAAGGCGTCTGACTACGAATCAGAAGATTCCAGGTTCGAGTCCTAGCAGGATCGTATTTATTTTAAAGCTTCTTTAAAATTCAGAAATACCAAACGTGTGTTTGAAAGATTCATGCTTGTCGTAGTGGTCCTGTGGCCCAATGGATAAGGCGCCTGACTACGAATCAAGAGATTCCAGGTTCGAGTCCTGGCAGGATCGTATTTCTTTTAAAGTTTTTTTAAAATTCAGAAATAACAAACGTGTGTTTGAAAGATTCATGCTTATCGTAGTGGTCCGGTGGCCCATTGGATAAGGCGCCTGACTACGAATCAAGAGATTCCAGGTTCGAGTCCTAGCAGGATCGTATTTCTTTTAAAGTTTCTTTAAAATTCAAAAATACCAAGCATGTGTTTGAAAGATTTAGGCTTGTCGTAGTGGTCCTGTGGCCCAATGGATAAGGCGCCTGACTACGAATCAGGAGATTCTAGGTTCGAGTCCTGGCAGGATCGTATTTCTTTTGAGTTTTCTTCGAAATTCAAAAATAACCAACGTATGGTAAATTATAGAGCTTTTAACTGTTGCTAGCTATATTCGTGAAATTTGAAAAAAATTCTTAATTAAACCATCGTACTATTGAAGGAACCTATCTAAGTGATATTCTGGCAATATAAAAAAGAGTTGTGTTAAACCTTTTCTAAACATCGTAAGTAAACTAAAAGTAAAGCAAGAGAGTTTTACGCAATATTCTGCCACCAATGTTTATAAAACTTTTTCGATTACACGGTATATTTTACTAAAAGCCGGGTCCCCTGGTTAACTTTAAATACACTTATATTTAAACTGTAAATTATTATTTGTATTAGCGAGTCTCTGGAATTTCCCTGACATCGTGATTTCCGTTTACTTGCCATTAAGTTAGCAGGAAGCTAGTGAAACATATAATGTTTGACAGATTCGTGCTTATCGTAGTGGTCCTGTGGCCCAATGGATAAGGCGCCTGACTACGAATCAGGAGATTCCAGATTCGAGTCCTGGCAGGATCGTATTTATTTTAAAGTTTTTTTTAAATTCAGAAATAACAAACGTGTGTTTGAAAGATTCTTGCTTATCGTAGTGGTCCTGTGGCCCATTGGATAAGGCGCCTGACTACGAATCAGAAGATTCCAGGTTCGAGTCCTGGCAGGATCGTATTTCTTTTAAAGTTTCTTTAAAATTCAAAAATAACAAACGTGTGTTTGAAAGATTCATGCTTATCGTAGTGGTCCTGTGGCCCAATGGATAAGGCGCCTGACTACGAATCAGGAGATTCCAGGTTCGAGTCCTGGCAGGATCGTATTTCTTTTAAAGTTTCTTTAAAATTCAGAAATAACAAACGTGTGTTTGAAAGATTCATGCTTATCGAAGTGGTCCTGTGGCCCATTGGATAAGGCGCCTGACTACGAATCAGAAGATTCCAGGTTCGAGTCCTAGTAGGATCGTATTTATTTTAAAGTTTCTTTAAAATTCAGAAATACCAAACGTGTGTTTCTGTAGTGAACGGATCGACCTACCTAATCCCCCAAACTCAGGTATTTAATTTATGTTCTTTTGTGTTCAATATTTATTGTTTCGTATTATTTATATTGTGTTCATTTGTTTCAGTTACCACATTTCAATAAACTTCGGTGGAGAAAAGCGCGAACTGCTAAGGGGCAATAGAGCTAATGCAGATCAGTAACTGAGTGGGATTGGCAATTTAAGTACACATTATGGAGAAGAAATTTCCCAAAGAAACCAGCACGTCGTTTGAGATTGGAACGAATCAGCAAACACGCGACTAGCGAGCAATTGCCCGAAGTGATCAAACAGACGTCACCATGCAGTCCGCGGAAATGATAAAAAAGGAGCGTTACAAATAAAATATCGCTGCTGCTGGTTTAAAAGCTAAACTCGCATTTACTAGGAAGCAAAATGAACTTGAATTAGCAAAAATGCAAGCTGAAAAAGATTTATCTTTAAATCGCATTTCCTGTGAAATCGCAGAAAACGACGCTCGAGCATCGGCTTGTTTAGAAGCGGAAAGGATTGAAAACCCTTATGGAATAAGACCAGAGGATATTTTAGAGTTGCCACCTGTAAACAGATGTATGTCGTTTCGCGAACAAATGAACCATGCCGAACACACTTCAATTCCTCAGGCGGCAGAGAGCATCCTTGCAACAACAACGAAACGACAAGAACGAATCGCTCCGAAAAGCACCTTTAATTACAATACACCACTTCCAATAACCACTTTACCCTCTGTTTCATATAGATTACCGGATATAAAAGTAGATGTATTCGATGGCACCGCAATCAAGTTTCCATCGTGGGAAACGGCGTTCGATGCACTGATAGAGGCGAGATCCAGTTGCGTTGCACAGAAACTTAATCTTCTACAACAGCACTTGAGAAGTGAACCTAAGGAAGTAGTTGATGCTTTTTTCTGTTGCAATCTGAAGAAGCGTATGAGGCCGCAAGAGCAACTCTTAAAAAAAGGTATGGTAACGAATGCGTTATTAGCAAAGCTTTTACCGATATACTCTATTCCTGGCCACAAATTCAACATTCTGATTCATTGGGTCTCAGGCGATTTTCGGACTTTTTAATTCAAGTGCTTACTGCAAAGAACAAAATTGCAAGCTTAAATATTTTGGATTATTCGACCGAAAGTTCAAAAATAATTTCACGACTTCCACTCTTCATATAGCATCACGATGGAAAGACGTAGTAACATATTGGAAGGAGAGGAACGCTGGTTCATACCCACGGTTCAAACAGCTAGTCGAGTTCATAGAACGCCAAACGGAAAAGGAAAACATACCGGAGCTTCAAAAGGCGAAGGTAATTGAAAATCGGAGAACAGCATCATTCGCTACAAGGTCGAATTACTCTCCAGATGTCCCAAGAAAAATTGACGGTGAATGTTTTTTTTGCGGTGAACGACATCACATAGATGAGTGCGAACTGTTTTTAAGAATACCTAGAAGGGAAAGAAAAGATTTCCTAAGAATTAAACGACTATGCTACTCTTGCGGTTCAAGTCAGAACCACATTGCCCGACAGTGTCGACAGAGAGTAAAATGCGAAATTTGCAAGAAGATGCATCTCACGTGCTTACACATGGATTGGAAAATAGAAAAAACAGAATGTAAATGCACAACACTTTGTGGCAACGCAATTCAGGGAGACGACTCTTCGATGATTTTTCCAGTTTGGGTAAGAAGTACGAAGGCCCCTCCGACTGAAGTGCTGACGTACTGCATTTTGGATCCACAGTCCAACAGTTCTTTTATTTCCGAAGAACTTCAAGAATGTATGGGAGTTGCCGGCACAGATACAAATATCAACCTATGCACAATGATGGGTAGAAATAACGTTAGTGCCACTATACGAATTCGAAATCTAGAGATTTCCAGTTTTGACCGATCGGTGCGAATCCCTCTACCCGCCATTTATACACGACCAGAGATACCTGCAGCTCGGAGTCAGATACCTAGGCCTGAATACGCCTTGCGATTCAAACATCTAGCAAATATTTCGCAGCAGATCTCGCCGTACAAACCGCATGTACCTGTAGGCATGCTTATTGGAACAAACGTTCCGTGCGTTATTCGACCTCGGGATATAGTCTGTGGGAAAGAAAATGAACCCTATGCTCAAAAATCGATCCTTGGCTGGGGTATCGTAGGCATCGTCTGTAAAAATCACTCAGGCGTCGGCGGCTTGACAACTCACTGCTGCATCGCGAGTGAGGAATGTGCTAATGGCACAATGATTATAAACGGGTGTAAAGATACTATATCACCGCAGCAAGTTCACAAAAGGATGAAGCTAGACTTTCACGAGAAAGAGTGCAACGATGGAAGTGGAAGTAAACTTTCATTACAAGATAAGAAGTTCGAGAATACAACCGGGGAGAGCATTGCACAATTACTAGATTTTGGATACCAAAGACCACTACGTTTAAAGCACAACAACCTGCGACCTCCAAAAAGTCCACCAATAGCGAAAGGGAGATCTAGAGATTTAAAGCGGCGTTTTCTCGCCCGTAGGTGCCCCGTGTTGCAGATGAGATCCGACTGCGGGACAAACTTTGTTGGCGCATATAACGAATTAAAGAGCGAAGCAGGTTCAATCATTCAAGAGAGCATTAAACAATATTTACTTCGACAGGACTGTGATTGGGTTCCTTTCGAATTTAATCCCCCTCATGCAAGCCACGTGGGAGGGGTTTGGGAAAGGCAAATTCGAACTGTAAGAAGCTCACTTTAGCTGATGTTGAGACGTTTCGGGGAACAACTCGACGACGAGACTTTTAGAACCCCAATGACGGAGGTGGAAAATATCGTCAACTCGCGCCCCTTAACTCACAGCGGTTTGAACGAAGCAGGAGAACCTGAGCCTCTTACACCGAACCATTTGCTGACAACAAAGTTAAAACCTTTGCTTCCACCACCTGGCAACTTTCAACAAACGGATATGGACGTTAGACGGAGATGGAGAAGAGTCCAATACTTGGCGAATGTTTTTTGGTCTCGCTGGAGAAAAGAATACCTCCAGACTTTACAAGTTAGGACGAAATGGCGCACCATTCAGGATAATATTCAAGTGGGCGATATCGTATTGTTGGTCGATGAAAACGCAACCCGAAATATTTGGAAGATGGGAAAAGTGTTGAAGGTGTACCCAAGTGAAGATGGTCTTGTTCGCAAAGTGAACATTCTCGTCGGTGATGGCCGAAGAGATGAAAGGGGCAAACGCATATCACCCTCAACAGTCCTAGACCGCCCCATTCATAAGTTGATCCTACTACTTCGAACTGGTGAAGAGTCGTAAGAGAGAGGCAACCGTTAATGTTAAACGATTACCCGACGAGGAGCCAACCAAACCTATAATCTTGTCTTCGTTATCGCCATTTATTGTATTGTTTAACGCCATTTACTATGTTGATTAACGTTTTTCAAAGGGAAAAATTTGTGAAATTTTTGGGAAGCCATGTTAATGCGAGAGTTTTTGTTGATGTAGATTATTATTTCCCGTTTTCTGTGACGTCATTATTTTCTCTCATTTTCCTTTTTATCCTTTGTTCTCTTTGTTTTTGTACACGTGTAAGGCGTGGCTTTAGTTTTATTTCTTTAGTATTTTCGATGACCCTTTTAGTTGCACCTGAGACTCTGCGGTAAAGAGACCAAACCGTTGACTAGACAAAACGAGTGTAATATAGATAGAGAGAAAGTTAATCTGTAGTGAACGGATTGACCTACCTAATCCCCCAAACTCTGGTATTTAATTTATGTTCTTTTGTGTTCATTATTTATTGTTTCGTATTATTTATATTGTGTTCATTTGTTTCAGTTACCGCATTTCAATAAACTTCGGTGGAGAAAAGCGCGTAACTGCCAAGGGGCAATAGAGCTAATGCAGAACAACCTATATAAGTGATATTCTGGCAATATAAAAAAGAGTTGTGTTAAACCTTTTCTAAACGTCATAAGTAAACTAAAAGTAAAGCAAGATAGTTTTACGCACTATTCTGCCACCAATCTTTGTAAAACCTTATCGATTACACGGTATATTTTACTAAAAACTGTAAATTATTATTTGTATTAGCGAGTCTCGGGAATTCCCCTGACATCGTGAGTTCCGTTTACTTGCCATTAAGTGAGCAGGAAGCTAGTAAAACACCATAATGTTTGACAGATTCCTGCTTATCGTAGTGGTCCTGTGGCCCAATGGATGATGCGCATATCTGCGAATCAGAAGATTCTAAGTTCGAGTCCTGGCAGGATTGTATCTGAAGGGGTCGCGAACTGAAGAGCTGATCTTAATCTTCTTGCAGCCTTACATATAACCAGTTCTTAAACTCCTTAAATATTATTCAAATAGAATATAAAACATGTGAATAAATAAAACATTACCAACGGTAAAACTTAAAAGAACTATAAACTTTATAAAAAACCAAGCTTAGTAAAACACAATCTGTCTGAATAAACGTCACATCAAAATGAAATGATAAACCAAAGTCATTGAAAAGAATAAAACGCATGACTGGTTTTGTGACGAATTAAATAAAGGGGACTAAATAGTAAAATGATATCACCACATATGCTCTACAATAGAATACTTGGTTTTAAAACAATATTTTATTTACAGGCAAGGAACAGATAAATAGATTCCTTAAAATCGTATTCGCAAATAAATCAAAAAGTACATTTTTTGTAAAAATATTGAATGGTCTTAATAATTTCAACCATTTTTGTTTTCGTCTGCTTGTGAAAAGTAATAAAGCAATTATCTTAAAAAAATAAAATTGTTATCTTTGTTAAAATACAGCTTTTCTGCGTAATTGCCCAACTGCATTTATATCGGTTTATGTTAAAAAGCTAAATGGGAAACTATAAAATATAGGATAAGGTTCTTAATTTTATTGCTTTCGGCGCATTGAGCAAATCAAAAAATATTAGGCACTAAACCACCAGACTAACCGGTGAGCTGGCCTGTTGCATGCATTTTCCAATTTTCCAAAAAGCATTGCTGCACACAGTTTGATACACGTTGCCTTAAAAGTAATTAATTAACAAACACAACAAAATACTAACACTGTAACATGCAGCAGCGTTAACAAACAATATTCTGAGATATAAATTAGGTGTTGAAACCAAGAGTGTTACGGTAAAGATGGCGTATAACCAATTAAGACCTCTATGCGCGGGTGGATGTGACGAGTGGTACCCTCCATGAGTCATCGTTTTTAAACGAGTGTTTTGCTGAGTAACAATGGTGGTGATTCCCGAATGTTTGTTTGGTTGAAAGCAGCATGTGCCAGGCTGCGAACCGGTGTTCTCGTTCAGCTGTAAAGTTTTGTAATAGTGGAGCAGAGCTTTGTGAAATAAAGGTGTTGATTGTGCATCTGCTAGCTGTTTTGTTGGTAAAAAGTTGCCGATGTACCAAGAGGTATGGGCCTAAAAAATTGTGACAAAATCTAAGACTTGCTATGTCAGGATTTTGAGTGACAGCCGTTTTTGTGAGGTCAGTTTGCATTGGAGAGATAGGAAGAATAATTAGTTGAACGCCTCCTGAAGCACACTGTTTCAGTAGTTACTATTACAGTAGAATATGTGTAGACTGTTACCGGCATGTCTGTCTTCATTGGAAGTAAGTTATGGTGCTACGTTTGAAGAGTCGGGTAAGTTGCAGACAAACAGTTGCTTCACTCGATTGTTTTCGGTCGGTTAGTCTGGCGGTTAGGTGCGTCGCCTTTTAACCGAAAGGTTGCAGGTGCGAAACTGGTCGCTATTTAGTCGGTTGTGGGCTTGGGCAAGGCAATTTACTGACATTGCCTGAACTTAGCGGATTAATGGGTTCTAAATTGAGGGAACGTGTCTAGCATTTACAACACACTGAAATACCCCCGGTAACCCGACGGCGGGCGCGAGGTGATCTGATTGCCTATGTGTTAACCCCCTTGGTTTTCCCATTCACGGGGATAAACATGAATATCCTATCCTATTTTATCCTTTGTTTTGCGAAGCATATTTCGATCTTGGCAGGCCACCGTCCAATAAATCACGGTAGATCCAGCTTCTGGGGCCTGACCATATCACCGGAATATTCCATTGGGTCAAGTGCGTCATCATTCAATCGAAATAAAATAGTCATGTGTGTTGTGGCCACCGACCAATAAATAACGATAGACTGGGCTCTTAATGCATTATATATTAGCTCATTGGTATAAGTCAGTCATCTTTCAATCAAAATAAAATTTTCATGTCTCTTGAAGGAAAAGGTTGCGGTTTCGAAACTGGTCGTTAGCAAGTCGTTAGTAGGTTTTGTTCTTGAGGAAGAAATTTACCTAAACCCAGTGAATTAACGGATTCATCACATAGTAATTGCACAGGTAAGCCGGCGATCGGCGCAAGGTAAACATCACATTACTGTTTGATAAATCACCTCAGTGTTCTTATCCAGGGAATAAAATACGCTATATCACATTATTAAATCCAACTGAAACTAAACATTATTAAAATAGTCTTTAATGAACAAAACTTAATAAGCTTACATTAATAACTTATATATAACTTAAAATCAGTGCCTTGCCAAAGGACACATCTAAAAAGCTTAGGACCAGTTTCGAGTCCACAACATTCCGGGTGAAATGTAAACAGAATACAGAATTATACTTTTTGATTTTATTTGCGAATACGATTTCAAGGAAGAATTCCAATTTTCTTTATCTGTTCCTTGCCTGTAAACAAAAAGTTGTTTTAAATCCAAGTATTCTATTACAAAGCATACGGAGGGGGTGGGGGTTGCTTATTTCTATCACGGGGGTGAGGGGGGTGGGGGTGTTTATTTCTTTCACGGGTAGGATAGGAGGAGGCAGTCGGACCCTTGTACGTGGCCCATCTGCTGCCTGTGTAGAGTTAGAGCAATGTGGCGAAGCCTAAACCCGAACAGCATCTTTTAGTTCATATATTTAGTCAAATTAAAACACAATGTTGCCAACATTGCCCCCAAGTCTTTATTTGTGATTAAATCATAAGTTAATAAGGGTCAAACTGTTCCATTTAAAATGGTGACGTAGTAAGGAGAACGATTTTATTTCAACAAAAATGTTTTGTAGATAACTGCTTCGAAAATAATTTACAAACCTTCGCGTAAGAGGTCCATTGATCAATGTTGATCTAATATCGCTTTAACATCTGCAATAAACATTTTAATGAAACAAAATACGTTAAATGCCGTACGCTAGTTTTTTTTTTCTTTCAAAAAGGATAAACGATCGATGGACCTAGCATCACTGGTTCCAATACTATAATGTGTTGAAAACCCGAAGTACAAAACCACTAATTAGCTCTATACTAGTAACTTAAATCGTGCGTTTTCTGTATGTTTACCTTTGAGAGAAAAGCTATCTTTATCCAAGTAAGCATCTCCGTCTGAAATCAGAAATTGATGCTTATATTTTTAAATTAAATATATATAAATATATGTTTATAAAAATGTAAATGATTTAACCATCACCAACCTTGTTGTGGTCTTTGGTCTGTAAGTAAATAAATAAACTGTTATATTTTTGTAAATAACAGAAAACCAGTTAATGTAGAACACAGCAAAAATTCAATGAAACACAATTTTGATATTACTGGATAACGTGTGTCAATAAATTTCCAAAGACTAAATTGTTAATTGAATAGTTGGCTAATATTGGGTTGATTGGAACCCATACAAGTGGGCGAAATTCAGTTTGCATTAAGCAACACGCAGTTAACGTGGAATAGCTAACTGCCCATTGTATAAGTACTTCCAGTCAAACAATACATCACTAGATGTGGTACTTACTCCACTTATACCAGGCTAAGTGTGCTGCATGAGCCAAAGTACTTTCGTTCGTAATCACCAACAAACCAACCAAAACAGCCACGAGAATCAACTTGTTCATCTGCAAATATGAGGTTAAAGTGGATGGAACAATTATGTTCCATTTCCGTGAATGGAAAACGTGGGACATATACTACATGCACCATATTATGAATTAAGACGTTCGTTTGTTTTATAGTAGAGATTAATTGCGTTGCCTTACACCACACCCGACCAGCTATCGACCACACCAGCTCAATTTAAGAACAAAACCAACAACACCAAACTTACCTTGTTTTTGTAGTTTTGCAAAGTGAATAACCTTCATAACTAAGTTGTATTTATACCACAGCTGTCTATTGTTTAACGACATTCGCAAGCTGCGTTGCTGCATTGTTTAACTTTAATATATCTGTTGGAACAGAATATACTTAGTAATATATTTGTGGGAACAGGATATACGTTGTAATATATCTGTGGGAACAGGATATATGTGGTTGCTTACAATAGATTTGGAAGGGTCCAGTCAGTTCAAATTTTAGCGATCTCACGTCAGAATTTATTTTCTATGGTGTTTATTACGCGGGAAGGAAATATTCAAGATATTACTCTTTGAACCGTCGAATTGCTCAGTTTCAACAACATAATCGGCAAAAATGGTTGCTGCATGTAACTGCAACGCTGCAGTAGTTTTCTTGCAGTATGGGAAATACATGTTTATCCCCGTGAATGGAAAAACCAAGGAAGCAATCGTCAAGTCACCTTGCGCCCACTGTCGGGTTACCGGATCTATTGCATTGTGTTGTATATGATAGACAAGTTCCTTTACTTTGGTAAAACCCATTAATCCGCTGGGTTTAGGCAATGTCCGTTAAGTGCCTTGCCCAAGGACACAACCGACTAGCTAGCGACCAGTTTTGAACCTGCAACCTTTCGGTTGAAGAGCTTGTAGTAATGCCGAACATAAATTTGTGTATTTAAGTTACCGCAAACTACTTAACAAAGAATTGGTAAGAATGCGTCATATTATACTGCGCGACGCCATAACACTGCTTATTAAGCATTTTAGATAACCATACATTCATGTGGCGATATATCCGCAAGATGGGGCTGTCGACACATTGTCCACGCACAACGCATCCTGGTCGCAATACATTTAGCGGTAAATCGTTTATGTATAATGCTCACTTAAAAACGAGTAAAGCGTTAGGCCACGGTTGGGCAACTTCTTTAGTCGGCGGGACAGATGTGGGAAAATAAAGTTCTTGGTGGGCCGGATAATTACATGAATAAGAATTAAATATCTTAATTACCGGATATGGTTAGATACAGTCTGCGAGCCGGTCAAAATCCCTACACGGGCCATATGATGCCTATGCCTGCGTTAGGCGATCAACGGTAACTTTCTTTTTCAGTTTCGAACTTACAACGTTTCGGCTGAAAGCCAACATACTAACAATTAAACTCTATTCAGGACGCTATTTTCCTTTTTATTACATGTCTCGTAAAAATGAATATAAGGGTTCTATCTACGGCGGCGTTATATACTGTTGTTTGCGCCTGTTTATGACTTCCAATTAACATTTTAACACGAAATGGTAATTTTTGATTTTATTGCGAATACTAAAGCTTGTATCTGCAACCTAAACTCAAAATCCTCCAAAATTTTACTTAAATTTTTAAGCCCATACCCCTTCGCACATCGGCAACTTTTACCAACAAAACAGCTAGCAGATTCACAATCCACACCTTTATTACACAAGGCACTGCTCTACTATTACTAAACTTTACAAGAACACCGGTTTGCAGCCTGGCACATGCTGCTTTTAACCAAACAAACATTCGGGAATCACCACCATTGTTACTTAGCAAAACACTCGTTAAAAACAATGACTCATGGAGGGTACCACTCGTCACATCCACCCGCGCATAGAATTGGTTATACACTCGTCACATCCACCCGCGGTCTTAATTGGTTATACGCCATCTTCACCCTAACGCTCTTGGTTTCAACACCTAATTCATATTTCCGAATATTGTTTTTTAACGCTGTTGTAGCCTATGTTACAATGTTAGTATTTTGTCGTGTTTGTTAATTAATTACTTTTAAGGCAACTTTACTTTTAGGGGAACGTGTATTAATTTTGGGGGAACTTGTATCAAACGGTGTGCAGCAATGGTTTTTGGAAAATTGGAAAATGCATGCAGCAGGCCAGCTCACCGGTTAGTCTGGTAGTTTAGTGCCTAATATTTTTTTATTTGCTCAATGCGCCAAAGCAAAAAAATTAAGAACCTTATTCTATATTTTATAGTTTTCCATTTAGCTTTTATAACATAAACCGATATAAATGCAGTTGGACAATTACGCAGAAAAGCTTTATTTTAACAAAGATAACAATTTTAATTTTTTAAGATAATTGCTTTATAATTGTTCACAAGCTGACGAAAACAAAATATATCATATTGAATGTCTCGTAATCAGGATACCATGCTGTGTTCTATCTACGGCGGCATGATATATTGTTGTTTGAGGCTGATTGAAATTATTAAGACCATTCAATATTTTTACATAAAATGTACTTTTTGATTTATTTGCGAATACGAGTTCAAAGAATCTATTTATCTGTTACTTGTCTGTACACAAAATATTGTTTTAAATTTAAGTATTCTATTGCAAAGCATATTTAGGGGCGATGTTTATTTCTATCAAAAATGGAAACAGAACACAGAATTGTATTTTTTGGTTTTATTTGCGAATACGATTTCAAGGACGAATTCCAATTTTCTTTATCTGTCCCTTGCCTGTAAACAAAAAAAATATTTAAAGGGGTTGTTTGTTTCTATCACGGGAAGGATTGGAAAAGGCAGTTGCACACTTGTGCATGGCCTATATTCTGTCTGGGTGGAGTTGGAGCAATGTTGCGAAGCTTAAACCCAAATAGCAATTTCTTGTTCATATACTTAGTTAAATTTAAACAAAAGTTTTGCAAGATTGCTCCTAAGTCTTTATTTTTGATTAAGTCATAAGTTAATACCCAGCAGTTTAAACTGCAAATTACATTCGCCATTTAGAATGGTGACGTAATAAGAAACACGATTTTATTGAGACGGAAGTGTTTTGTAGATAGCTACTTCGAACATAATTTACAAACCTTCGCAGATGTTATTTGATCACTGTTGATCCAACTTCGTTTCATCATCTAAAATAAACATCTTAGTGAAAACGAAATACGTTAAATGCCATACGCCAGTTTTTTTAGTGTTTGACCCACCATTACTGGTTCATATACTATAATGTCTGGAAAACCCGACGTGCAATACCACTAATAAGTTTTATACTATACAGTAACTTGAATGGTGCGTTTGTTTACCTTTAAGAGTGAAGCTATCTTCATCCAAGTGGTCGAAATCGGCAACTAAAATCAGAAATTAATAATTACATTTTTAAATTAATATAGACCTATATATATTTATAAAAATGTAAATGATTTAACCATCACTAACCTTGTTGTGGTCTTTCGTCTGTAAATGAATGAGTAAAGTGTTATATTTTTGTAAATAAAAGAAAACCAGTTGATGTAGCACACAGCAAAAAGACAATAAAGATCATTTTGATAATCCAAAAAAACTTGAACATTATTGAAAAACTTGCTTCGATAAATAAACGATTTATTTTTAATAAAATGAAACAAAACTGGATGTGGTGCTTACTCCCATGGCGGAGACGAGGGGTGTGGCGACGTCGTCTTCCAGTCCACCAAGCATCCACACTTTCGTTCGTAATCACCAACAAACCAATCAAAGCAGCTACGAGAATCAACTTGTTCATCTGTAAATATGAGGTTAAAATGGATGGAATAATTACGGTAAATGAAAAACGCGGTATATATATCACATACAATAATCAGATTACTTCATGTACCGCGTCGGATTATCGGAGCTATTACAGTGTGTAAATATATTTGAGACGTTCCTTTACTTGTAGTAGAGCTAAGTGCGTTGCCTTAGAACACACCCGACCAGCTATCGACCACACCACCTTAATACAAGAACAAAACCAACAACACCAAACTTACCTTGTATTTGTAGTTTTGCAAAGTGAATAACCTTCATAAATAAGTTGTATTTATACCACAGCTGTCTATTGTTTAACGACATTCGCAAGCTGCGTTGCTGCATTGTTTAACTTTAATTTATCTGTGGGAACAGAATATACTTATTAATATATTTGTGGGAACAGGATATACGTTGTAATATATCTGTGGGAACGGGATATACTTTGTTGCTTATACTGTATTTGTAAGAGCTTAGCAGTTGGCGCGAAATCACACCAGAATTTATTTTCTATAGTATATATTACCCGGGAAGGAACCATTAAGCATATTACTCGTTGAAACAATCCGTGTGAACGGCCTACTAAGTTTCTGTGAGAAATATCGCTACACTCTAAAATAAAGAGTCGAAAATGACCTAAAAGTATTTAAAATAGACTCTTTCGTGAAGTGAAAGTGCCTCCTCATCTTTTAGGAATCAAAAAATATTCTTTCAAGTAGTTAAACAATGTACACTATTTTAACTTTCCAAAGCACTATTTATAAAGAGCCATAGCCTATCAAAGCACTGTTTCTAAAGGGCCCATAATTTTCAATCTTTATGTATACATTGTGGATCATCGTTTGATGCAAATAAAGCAGTCTAGATAACTACATAAACCTGTGGCAACAAACACATTAAGGGTTTGAAGCAGACCCGATAAAAAAGTGTATCGAAACGAATTTTCGGGCTTGACTCTAGTACCGGATCTGCTAGGTATTTTAACGGCAAGAAGAACCGTATAGTGTGACTGTAGCAGGATAAACCTGGTATCGACATACTTAAAGCGGCATTAAGAGTTGTGGGCCCGCGCTTTTTAAAGCTGAATGCTGAAGCGTTGGATAATTTTGGTTCAGCCGGCTGCCTTAGTCCTACAGTCTCTGGAGAGCTGCACAGCTGAGATAACATGACCCAGATATGTAACAAAATAAATAATTCTACTTAACCTAACGAGCTTCCCGGAATTCACGAAAACCTTGATCGGGCTGTTTTGGGAATTTAGCTTCATTTCACTACAGTACTTGACAAAGGGATTTTATTTAAAATATTTGTGATGAAATGTTTGTAAATCTAACACGATTAGCCTTTTCTTGTTTTAGATACATGAAAAAGAAGTTTGGTTTAACTATGGGACCCATGCGTTTATGCTTGCAGAAATAAAATTATGACAGTCCGGTAAAAAAGTCTGTAATGTTGGATAACATGGACCTGGCGTGCAGATATCTGACAATAACATATATTGTGTAATGAACATGGATAACAAGATCGGATTGTTACCTTGGGGACCCATGCTTTTATGCTTGCATAAACAAACTACATACTCGGTTTATAAAATACAAGGACACCTGCTCGCATAAATATATAGCATACAAAAAGGTGTTTTACAAATAGTGGTGGTTAAACACGTGGTTCACATTCTCTAATATTTTTAGTTCGGCTACGACGTCAAAAAAGTATAACTCAAGCCTTTATTTCAACTTACAGAATCTCATTTATACAGGTTCCTCAATAGTACGATGGTTTGGAGAATTTATTTTTAACAAATTTTACGAATATAGCCTAGATGCATTTAAAACTGGGTAATTTACCATAAGTTGGTTATTTCTGAATTGCAAACAAAATTTAAAAGAAATACGATCCTGGCAGGACTAGAACCTAAAATCTCCAGATTCGAAGTCCGGCGCTTTGCCCGTTGATCTACAGGACCAATACGTCACGCGTGAATCTTTCAAACATAATATGTTGTACTAGCTTCATGCTCACTTAATAGCAACCAAATGGAACTCACGAAGTCGGGGGAATTCCCTAGACTCGCAAATGCAAATAATAGTTTACAGTTCAAAATATAAGTGTATTTAAAGATAACCAGGGGACCCTGCTTTTAGTAAAATATACCGTGTAGTCGAAATAGATTTTATAAATAGTGCTGGTTGAATCGTGCGTAAAACTCTCTTGTTTTACTTTTAGTTCACCTTCAACGTTTAAAAAAGTGTTTCCCACAAGTCTTTATTTTTATTTACAGAATATCACTCATATAGGTTCTTTCAATAGTACGATGGTCTAAATCAGATATTTTTTCAAATTTCACGAAAATAGCTAGCTACATTTAAAAGCTCTATATAATTTACCATACGTTGGTTATTTTTGAATTTTGAAGAAAATTTAAAAGAAATACGATCCTGGCAGGACTCTAATCTGGAATCTCCTGAATCGTAGTCAGGCGCCTTATTCTTTGGGCCACAGGACCACAACGATAAGCATGAATCTTTCAAACATTATGTGTTTTACTAGCTTCCGGATCACTTAATAGAAAATAAACGGAACTCACGAAGTCAGGGGAATTCCCTATAAGACTCGCAAATACAAATAATAGTTTAAAGTTTAAAATATACCGCGTAGTCTAAATAGATTTTACAACTATTGGTGGTTAAATCGTGCGTGAAACTTCAAAGTTCAAAGAGTAATATCTTTAATATTTCCTTCCCGCTTAATAAACACCATAGAAAATATATTCTGACGTGAGATCGCAAAAATTTGAACTGACTGGACCCTTCCAAATCTATTGTAAGCAAATAAGTATATCCTGTCCCCACAATTATATTACAATTAAACAACGCAGCTTAGCAGGTTGCGAAGGTCGTTAAACAATAAACAGCTTTGGTATAAATACAACTCATCTATGAAGGGTATTAACTCTGACAAAGTAAAAAACAAGGTAAGTTTGATGTTGTTGGTTTTGTTCTTGCAGCTGGTGTGGTCCGTGTAGCTGGTCCTGTGCGTTCTATGTAACGCAGTTAGCTTTACTAAAAGTAAACGAACTTCTCAATCATATTATTGCCCGTGTGTTATCTCTCCCACGTTTTTCATTCACGGAGAAAACATAATTGTTCCATACGTTTTAACCATATATTTGCAGATGAACAAGTTGTTTCTCGTGGCTGTTTTAATTGGTTTGTTGATGATTACGAACGAAAGTGTGGATGCTGGAAAGGACTGCCGCCGCCGCCGTTGGAGTAAGTACCATATCCAGTTTTGTTTCATTTTATTAAAAATTCTTTTACAATAGGCATTTAGCCGGCCATCGTTTATTTATAGAAACAAGTTATCCAATAATATTCAAATGTATTTTTTTGTATTATCATAATAATTTTTATTGCCTTTTTGCTGTGTGCTACATCAACTGGTTGTATTTACAAAAATATAACACTTTATTCATTCCTTCGCAGACCAAGGACCACAACAAGGTTGGTGATGGTTGAATCATTTACATTTTTATACGTTAAAAATGTAATTATTAATTTCTGATTTTAGTTGCCGATTTCGACCACTTGGATGAAGATAGCTTGACTCTTAAAGGTAAACAAACGCACCATTCAAGTTACTGTATAGTATAGAACTTATTACTGGTATTGTACGTCGTTTTTTTTACACATTATAGTATTGGAACCTGTGATGGTGAATCATAAACAAAAAACTGGCGTACGGCATTTAACGTATTTCGTTTTCACTAAGATGTTTATTTCAGATGGTAAAGCGATTTTGGATCAACAGTGATCAAATTACATCTGCGAAGGTTTGTAAATTATTTTCCAAGCAGTTATCTACAAAACCTTTTCGTCGCAATAAAATCATGATCCTTATTACGTCACAATTCTAATTAACACATTTTGAACTGCTGGTTATTAATGTGTTTAATCACAAATAAAGACTTGGGAGCAATGTTGCAAACCTTTTGTTTTAATTTAACTAAGTATATGGAGTAGGAATTGCTACTCGGGTTTAAGCTTCGCCACATTGCCCCAACTCCACCCAGGCAGCAGATAGGCCATGTACAAGTGTGCGACTGCCTCCTCATATGTCCCCCGTGATATAAATAAACATCGCCCTTAAATGTGCTTTGTAATAGAATACTTGTATTTGAAACAATATTTTGTTTACAGGCAAGGAACAGATAAAGAAACTTGGAATTCTTCCTTGAATTTGTATTCGCAATAAAATCAAAAATTAGTATCTTGTGTTCAAATGTTAATTGGTCTTCATAATCAGGCGCAAACAACAGTATATAACGCCGCCGTGGATATAACCCATATATTCGTTTTTACGAGACTTGTAATAAAAAGGAAAATAGCGCCCCAAAAATCGTTTAAATGTTAGTGTGTTGGCTTTCAGCCGAAACGTTGTAAGTTCGAAACTAAAAAAAAAACTTCCAAATATAGCTCTGCAAATCCGACGATTAACCGTATGTTAAGGTTTTTTATTTACGAGGAAAACTGACGGTTGTCTGTTCGATATAATTCATTCACGTTTCCCCATTTACGGGGAAGGAATATTAATATATTATATATATACGCTAAATGTTAAAGAATACGTTGCAAGCGCAAGAGGAGGGTTGCGAAGCGAAATAGTTAAAATCTTTAAGGTCTTTTCAAAGCTGTTCTTCACACAAATTTAACGGTATTTTATATAGCAAAACTGGTTTAGCCAAACTCATTTTTAAAAAAATGTTTGACTGTTTAGTAAAATTGTGATAAATGTTTAAAAACCTTAAAGCTATTTTATTTTTCTTATGTTGTGTCGATTGTTAGCATAAGACAACATAATAAACATATATGTATTATATAAACTGTTTTAAAATTGTTTCATTATAATCTTTCAATCAAATGTGTAACAAGACATCTTTACCTTCGTTGTTTTGTTCGACCAGTTTTTCGCTTCCGAAGTTCAAAGATAACTTTCGCCTCTGGTTAAAGCCGGGTTTCCTTACAAATAGGGGGAAAACTAAAAGAAGGGAAAGCGGGAAGGCGGAAAAGAGGGAAACTGCACACTAGCTATTGTCAAGAATTAAGATTTAGACGTTTCTTCCATTTGGTTATACACAATATTTTAATGGGTCCAGGAAATGTACGTAAAGTACTAACAGGAGACACACTAGTTCGGAGGTATAATGGGACGGCAATTGACAAAAATCATAATGCCTCGATCTTTATTTTAGTAAGCATTATACACACCAGGGCCGGTTTTAGGCCGATTTGACCGATTAGATCAAATTGGGCCCCGCACCTTGAAGGGGCCCCGCGCTAGCGTTTTTTTCTGTATTACGAGGTTTAAAATACTACTAAAACGTAAAATAAAAAGTACAATAATATTTTTTCTCATAATATCAATTTATTATGCATAGTAACTAAGTCAAATTTATATTTATGTGTCTGCCTGTTACGTCATAATGAATATGGTTGCTAAACAATATAGATATGTTTGGAAGTAAAACAATATATCGTAAATAAGTATCCACATTACCTTTAATTTGTTTTATAACGAGTATTAAATGTCTATTTTTGTAGTTTGTATGTACTGGTATGTATTTTATGATATATAAACACCCATAAATTTTGCTATAAGAGTAGGGGCCCCGCCATCACATTTCTAATTGGGCCCCGCTGTTCCTAGCACCGGGCCTGATACACACTAGATGTCCGTATTGCAACCACGATGGTTTGATTAGTGAGTGAACAATGTGTGGACAGCCCCATCTAAAAAAACAAGTTCTGATGTTAGATCGCGAAAAATTGAAGTGACTGGACCCTTCCAAATCGATTGTAAGCAACCAAGTATATCCTGTTCCCACAGTTATATTACTATTAAACAGTGAAACATGAACAGTTACAATTACAAAACTCGTCATGTGCGTAGGGAATAAAGAATCAGCATAACAATAATATGTGCACAAAATCATGTTACATTAATATATTAGTTATAACATATATGGAAAGTTATTCTTGATCGCCTAACGCAGGAATAGGAAACATATGGCCCGTGTAGGAATTTTGACCGGCCCGCAGACTTTATTTAACCATTCCCTGTATAATTAGGGTATTGACCACAGGACCAATACGTCAAGCTTCAAACTTTCAAACATAATGTGTTTTACTAGCTTCCTGCTCACTTAATAGCAAGTAAACGGAACTCACGAAGTCAGGGGAATTCTCTAGACTCGCAAATACAAATAATACTTTACAGCTTAAAATATAAGTGCATTTTAAGGTAACCAGGGGACCCTGCTTTTAGTCAAATATACCGTGTAGTCGAAATAGATTTTACAAATATTGGTGGCTGAATAGTGCGTAAAACCCTCTTGTGTTACTTTTAGTTCACTTACGACATTTAAAAACCTTTGGCACAAGTCTTTATTTTTATTTACAGAATATCACTTATATAAGTTTCTTCAATAGTACAATGGTTTGAATAAGATATAGTTTTCAAATTTCATGAAAATAGCTAGCTACATTTGAAAGCTCTATAATTTACCATACGTTGGTAATTTTTGAATTTCGAAGAAAATTGATCCTGCTAGGACTCGAAACTGGAATCTCCTGATTCGTAGTCAGGCGCCTTATCCATTGGGCCACAGGACCACTACGATAAACATGAATCTGTCAAACACACGTTTGTTATTTCTGAATTTTAAAATTTTTTTTAAAGAAATACGATCCTGCCAGGACTCGAACCTGGAATTTCCTGATTCGTAGTCAGGCGCCTTATCCATTGGGCCACAGGACCAGAACAAACAAAAATCTTTCAAACATTATGTGTGCTCACTTAATAGCAAGTAAACGGAACTCACGAAGTCAGGGGAATTCCCTACTCGCAAATACAAATAATAGTTTACAGTTTAAAATATAAGTGTATTCCGGCCCGATGGTCTAGCCGCCTAGCGGTTAAGTGCGTCGCCTTTCAATCGAAAGATTGCAGGTGCGAAACTGGTCGCTAGCTAGTCGGTTGTGTTCTTGGGCAAGGCACTTTGCGGACATTGCCTGAACCCAGCGGATTAATGGGTTCTACCAAATTGAAGGAACGTGTCTATCATACACAACACACTGCAATAGCTCCGGTAACCCGACGATGGGCGCAAGGTGATCTGACGATTGCCCGTGTGATAACCCCCTAGGTTTTCCCATTCACGGGGATAAACATGAATATCCTATCCTATCCTAAAGTTAACCAGGGGACCCTAATTTAGTAAAATATACCGTGTAGTCGGAAATGGTTTTTACAGGTATTGGTGGTTAAATCGTGCGTAAAACTCTCTTGTTTTACTTTTAGATTACTTAGGACGTTTAGAAAAGGTTTAAAAGAAGCCTTTTTTTTATTTACAGAATATCACTGATATAGGTTCTTTCAATAGAACGATGGTTTGAATAAGATATTTTTTTTAATTTTCATGAATATATAGCTAGCTACATATAAAAGCTCTATAATTTACCATACGTTTGTTATTTCTGAATTTCGAAGAAGAATTATAAGAAGAACGATCCTGCCAGGACTCGAATCAGGCATCTCCTGATTCGAAGTCTGACGCCTTATCCATTGCGCAACAGGACCACTACGATAAGCAGTTTTACCAACTTCCCGATCACTTTAATAGCAAGCACACGGAACGTAGGGGAAAGTCGGCACCCATGACCATGCGGGACCTTTGAACCACCCCACTTAAAATCAATACGAAAACTCTTTAGCGCCAATTTTAATCACGAATCGAATCGTTATGAAAACTGATTACTATGTAGAAAATGGCGGGACGTTCGCGGAAATATTGTTGAAGTGGTAGTTGTTTTTGTGTTTTGTGTACTGTTTTTAAACTATGACTCCCAATCGTAATTTCGTTTTAGCAATAAGGCAGCATATTGTTAAGATTAAATAATTTTAGTCAGTGATAAAGTATAGGTAACTGTTTCTGTTTAGTAGATTGTTTAAAAATCAAAGCTATATTTTAATGGTAATTTTTAAAAAATGTTGGACTTTGTAGGTAGGGACCATTGAGCCACCTTTTACAGGGACCAATGAACCATTACTTCGTACCTAATGACGGGCTTTTAAAGGCTGGTGTTAATATTTTATCCTGATTTTAATAATTTTTTTATGGTTTAATCATTTAAAAACAAGTATACTTGTACAATATAGGCCTATCAGCCAATAGGTTATACCATAATTTCATATTTGAATAGCCTAAAAATTTTATTTTAACGAAACACCTAGTATGCAAACTGCAATACGGTAATATGTTAATTAATATGCCTTTGCAGAAATTTAGTTAAGGATAAATTTTTTTAGTCGAAGTTACCCAAATTAAAAATGCCTTGTTCACATGTTCGGGTAATTTAGAAAGCAGTAAAGAGACCGATGCTGAAAAAGGTTTTAACATGGTGTTATCTTCTGATGCAAAAGTTGATGATTTTGTTGAAGTAGAATACGATGGGAAAAGAGCCCTTTTTTGTATGCAAGCTGCAGCAAGAACTGGAATTATCTTTTTCTTCTAAAACATCCAAAGTCCGATGGTTTTGTAGACCCGGTCTTACAGGATATACATTCTGTTTCAATTGATAAAATTGTACAAATAGTATAATCCCCCATGTATATTGGTACCGCCACTAGATCAAACGAAATAAAACAGTTCACTGCAGACCAGTCTAAATATACATTTGAACGGATGCAATATATGAGACAATTGTGGGGGTGATACATTTTCCAAGTGTTAACTGTTCGCAGTAATAAATATAACAGTACTGTAGTAAGTGTTAATAAAACTTTTGTTTGTTTAAAGTGGGTTGTGGTAACTAAATTGATTGAGTTATGTGATTAACAATCAAAATAACTGTTAATTTTAAAGTGGCTCAAAGGCCCCTATAGGGTGGCTCAAAGGACCCAACCGTAGGGGACCATTGAGCCACTTTGAGTCTTGGTACATTTTGGGCCCCTGTCAGCACAGCTTACATTTAAAAAGCTTCAAACGTTATCAAAATAAACTTCAAATATGGTAGCACTGGTAACACTTGTTTTTAAAGCAAGTGCATCAACCATAGAAATCTTATGAAAACATTTTCGAAAAAGTGGCTCACTGGTCCCGACTTTCCCCTACGAAGTCAGGTGAATTCCCCAAACTAGAAATTGCAGCAATATTATTGTTGAAACCGCAATTTTAAAGACTGAGAGTTTTAACGCTTTTAAGATATACAACTCGTACCTTAGCGCTGAGGGGTCGATATTTTACCGCTTAACGAGTGAAGTGCAGAGAACAATTTATTACTGCAAGACAACCGTTTTAACGTGGCAATTAGCCAAGAACTGTGTATATTTCGCCTTCACCTGTACAGACGACTTATTCACCAGCGTTATATGTTTTGCCGTGCTCGCGTGTGAACAAGAATAAAATCAACCTTCCGTGACGGAGTTCGGCTGGATTCATTTCGGAGTTTCAGTGGCCAGGAAGCTTCAGGTCAAATCTAGTGCTAGTCATAGGCGCTAAAGCCCCAAAGCCCCATTATAAGACCCTTTTACCCCACAACTACTTGTTGCGTTTAATAAGAATAAAAGTTGCTTGCTCTTAAATTGATTAATAGTGCACATCTTCATGTGTAATAATTTGATGTCTATGTTTGCTGTTGTACAAAGTATTTTGTTTGAAAAAACAATAAAAATATTTTTTTTAAGTTTAAGGTTTTTTATGAATTATTATTTATTAAAAATATGTATATTTTTAAATAATCGTAAATTAAACAAATTTTTGTTTTTAAATTAATATAAAATTAATTATAATTGCGAGACTATAAGCGGAAGAATAAAACAGTTCAAACTGTGTTTTGGAAGAACTTTGAGATACCGATAGAAGCTGTTATAAAAATCATTTAGTTTTCATATTGTCGTTACGTTTTAATTCGCTATTTTTAAGTGTGATTTTTATATTCAAAGCAAGAAAACAATTTTATTTTTGGTGCATTATTTTTAACTTTACAGAGTTTATTTTATCTCGAATAATACTGACGTGTCTGGTCTGTAGCGAGCTATTAGCCAGTATAAAAAGCATGGAAGTAATTCTGCAAGCAAACTGCAGGGCTAAAATAAGGAAAAGCGGGAAGGAGGGAAATTGCACAGTAAAATTAAGAAAACTAATTTAAACCGTGCTCTAAACACTAATCTCAATTTCAGAACTAGCCCTAACTTAAACCCCTTATTTAAAACTAAACCTAATGCCCTATTATTCCCGCTTTCCCTCCTTTTAGTTTTTCCCCAAACTGTCCAATAATATCACGGTTATGACCGGGGTGATTAAAGTGGGGTAATTTACCAGTTCATTCGTTAATATTAGTTTTGGTGGAAATTAAATTTAAGTTGTTTCCCTGCCTTTATTGAACATTTTCATTCCCCTGCCCTCCCGTTGGTTTTGCATTTGTGCAGAAGCCTAGCACAAAGAATAGTCTGACTGACTAAAAAGCGTTGGTACGATGGAGAACACCAAAAGAAGGGAAGGAGGAAAACTGTACACTAAAATGAATAATGGGGCGTTAGGGTTAGTTTTAAACATGGGGTTTAAGTTAGGGTTAGTTCTGGAATTGAGATTAGTGTTTAGAGCACAGTTTAAATTAGTTTCCATTAATTTTACTGTGTAATTTCCCGTTGCATATCTAAATCCAAATTGTAAATTTAAACTACTGAATTTCACATTATCTTATAACATGCCAAACCCCACACTTATCCTTGAAAATATTAAGCGGTTTAAAAAATATTATTTATTGACATGTTTTGCTCATGATCATCCAATCAGATGTATAAAAATTGTTAACGAAACCAGACTTAACCCTGGCTACAAAATATTAAACCAAAGTCCAAATTAAACTCTGACAAATAAATCTTAGTATTCTGCTATCTTTAATGTGGGTCCAATTCTTCCTTGTTATATTGCTAGTTTTTGGATCATGTTATTATCATCCAGTTTACATTACAATCTTTCTAGAAGCAATAATTATCAATATTTCCCATTCCAGGCTTAACCATGCAGTAGGCTCCATGGCTATTGTGTATGACATACTGGAGAGAATAAAATCGGTGATTTTGCGTCCGTTTAATTTCGTGCGATTAATTTTGAGTGAATTTGACCTTTCGTGCTCGTGGGGTTATTTGTGGGGCGTGTGGGTCCTCCTTGTTGCCTTCCTTATCTACTTCCTCAGAGCCCCGCTGAAGCTAACGGACAACATAAGTGCAAGTAAGTGTTCTTAAAGTCCGACTGGTTAGTCTGGTGTATAGTGCGATGCCTTTCAACTGGAAAGTTGTAGGTATAAAACTGGGCTCTAGCGAGTCAGTTTTGTCCTTGGGCAAGGCACTTAACAGATATTGCCTGAATCCAGCGGATTAATGGGTTCTACCAAATTAAAGGAACATGTTTATCATACACAACACACTGCAATAGCTACGGCAACTCTAGGTGGGCGCAAAGTGATTTGACGATTACTTGTGTGTTAAGTGATCCATCTCAAAGGTCACAGTGGGGTTGTGGGATTTTTTTTATGTGGTGTTTTGATTATTTAGTTAAGTTAACATCTGCTTTATGTGTCTTTTCACTGGAACACCACCTGGTATGAGCTGGACAGGTGGCAGATCTAACAAAGCATCTGTTTGTGATGATTTTTTCTTTCCAATTTAATTCATTTTATTGCTGGACTTTTAAGCAACAATACATGGATGAAGAAAAGAAACTATTTAATGGAATTAAAAATATTTCTGCCAGTAACACTGTGTAGCGTTGCTGTCTAACATATTAAAACATTAGCGTTAGTTGTTAAACCCCTAACAACCCCTTTTCTCAGTGAGTATGTTCATCAGCTCGTTAACGCCCAAGTTCTACGTCGCCCTTACCGGCACCTCTTCTCTTCTCTCAGGGATTATCCTGGTAATTAATTATTTATCCTGATTGTTAATTAATTATGGACTGCAATACGTGGCCCTGTTTTGTGGTTGCCAATACACCAATCCAACAGATTACTGTCCATGGCTGTGATTAATTCAATTCATACATTCCCATGGAATCTAGTGACTTGCGTATTGTGTTGTTGCTAATTGGAAAATTGATAGAATGGTTTTATGATTGTGCTTGGCAATGGGCCTAGATGCATGCGATAGTAAAGTGTACAAAAATACACCTGGGCAGGTATTTTTACATAACTCCAACCCAGTAGTATGTGATTTTACATGGAAGTCATGTAATTATTAAAAAACTTTAATAATGAATACCACGACTTGACTGCATGCGTAAGATTTTATAATATGCACCTGATCGAGCCACTTTACATTGGTCCGATCTATTGGATTAGAGATTCTTTCAATTTGAATGTGTGAATACTCACTCATCGTAATGGCTTTCATAACTCAAAATCACCCGCCAATAAGTTAAAGCGCAATTGATGTAATCCCAGATATTTGAATGGTGGTACTTCCGAAAGTACGGCACATCGTTCATCGAACAGGTGTCGGTGAACCACCTTGGACCGCTATTGGGGGGTGAAGAGACTGATACCAGCGCCACGCAAACCAATGAAAATAAGCAAAGTAAGTTGTCACAAACTAGAGTGGAATTATGTTTTTGTATTGCGCAACCTACTTTAAAACGTGATGTTTTTCAAATTACCGTGGCTATGTGACGTCATAATGCATAGGTCATGGTCGTTCATTTTGATGTTAATATGGGACGTTGGCAGTTGGAAAATGGACAGTAAACAAAGTGGTAGTGTTGCAAATTGAAGTTGTGTGTTATTCTGATCGCGCTTAAGAAAACTGCAGACCTTTAGAGTTTAGTAAACCGACAATAGTCACGTCTATCAGGAATCAAGACTTGAAACGCGACTTAAGTGAATATACTTTTATCCATTTTTTTTCGTTTTGTTGTATTTTTTTCATTTTTACGCAAAATGTGTTACTGGTAAAAAGTTATTTTCTATACAATTGCTTAGTAAAGACCTAATTTTAAATAAAAAAAACAGTTAGTTGATAAATAAGATAAATTGTAAACTAGATTGGCCAATCAAAGATGAGGAAATTTGTTGATGCTAATTTGCAACCACCTTTCACACTGTTTTTCTTAACTGTTAAAATCCTTTTTAACAATTAAAATTTTTTTTTTTTTACCAATAAATTTCTTATTTTTAATGTTATATTTTAACTTGTTTGTTCTAATCGGCAGCGTGTGTTGCAGAATGCAAAGTATGGAGAAACCCCTTGAATCTGCTTCGTGGGTCGGAATATAATCGGTAAGCTTACAGGCGTAGTCTAGTTGGCGTTTAAGACATGAATGTTTATGCTGGCTTGGAAAAAATTATTTGATTTCTAGTTTAAACATTAAGCAGAATTTTAGTTCATAAAATAATCTGTGAAAGTAAAGACGGCGTTGCCAGGGATATCAGTTGGACAGCAATAGATCAGTTTGCAACCGGGTCACCTTTTACTTTAGTAATATGCTTTGTATGCACGCGATTCAAATGTACTTGTATGTATTTATGAAAAAAGAGGGGATATCTCAAAACATATGGGATAAATACTAGTATGTTAATTATGGAAACCTTGCTTGCTGTGTAGTAGAATGAGACTAACTTGAAAAGTAGATCTTGCATTATAGCACTGGTGCTTTAAAGATGTATGGCTGCCTTACATCACAACCCCTTGGTCCCCATATAACCCACTGTAGCCTGATCTAACCCCCTATCACTCAGGTATCATTGGGTTACGGGGAACGAAGCACTGACGTATTACGACATGAATCTTTCCGCGCAAGACCACCAAACTTTCTTCACATGTGAAACCGACCACTTGAGACCGGCGGATAACGGTTGGTTCAATCTCATTGTGTGATAGTATGTTTGATCGAAAGTTATGCAAAATGCAATTCTCCCCAAGTATGTTTTGTCGACAGTTATGCAAAATGTAATGAACTCAAAAGCATGTTTGGTCTATAGTTATGCAAAATGCAAGGCACCCAAAGTATATATGATTGATAGTTTTGCAAAAACTAACCCAAAGTATGTGTTTTGATAATTTTGCAGAATCGTGTTAACCAAAAGTCTGTTTGATTAATAGTTATGCAGAATGTAAGCAACCTAAAGTGTATTTGTGAGATAGTTTTTATGGAAGCCAAGAATTAACCCAAAGTACGATTGTCGATAGTTATGCAAAACGCAACTAACCCAAATTATATATGATCAATAGTTTACATTTCTGCAAAACAACTAAAGTACATTTTATCGATAGTTATGCAGAAAGCATGGCGGGAACGGAACCCACAAGCACGAATTAAAGCAGCTCATCAAGCTTTAGACATCGATTCGGAGTATGTTTGTACATTCTATGTTTAAAGATGTGGAATCGAGAAAACCTTCTTTCTTATATATGCTAGTATACAAGTTATCCTTACATTATAATAGCTACAGGAACTGGACTGTGCGCCTAATGTGTAGCTAACAATATTCTATGTTTGTACATTCTATGTCTAAAGATGTGGAATCAAAATATTGTATTAAAAAACCTGCTTTCTCATATATGCTAGTATACGAGTTATTTATGCTCAAATTTAAAATAGCTACAGGAACTCGACTGTGCGCATAATGTGTAGCTAACAATATTCTTTGTACATTCTATGTCTAAAGATGTGGAATCCAGATGTTGTATTAAAAAACCCTGCTTTCTCATATGCTAGTATATAAGTTATTTATCCTTGCATTGTAATAGCTCCAGAAACTCGACTGTACGCATAATGTGTAGCTAACAATATTCTGTAGATAAAGCCTAGCTTTCCATCTTATGATACAGATTTCACTTAATATAATATGAGATTAATTAATCAAAAATCCACTCATTGTAATAGCTCCAGCAACTCGACTGTGGGCAAAGTGTGTTATCATAAATGGATAAGGAATGATGTCCCATGTTTTAACATAATATTATATATTAGCCTGACCGATTAGTCTGGTGGTTTAGAGCGACGCCTTTCAGCCAAAGGGTTGCAGGTTCGAAACTGTTTGCTAGAATTTGTTTGTGTCCTTGGGCAAGGCACTTAACGGCCATTGCCCGAACCCAGTGGATTAATGGGCTCTACTAAATTGAAGGAACATTTCTACATATACAATATACTGCAATAGCTTCGGTAATCCGACGGTGGGCACAAGTTAACCTGACGATTGCTCGTGTGTTAACCCCCTTGGTTTTCCCATTCACTGGGATAAACATGAATATCCTATCCTTCCTATATTCTCACAACACAAGCTTGCATTGATATACACACACTAAAGCTTTTCCCACCCCACAGCTGTGCAACTGGATATATTCTGCTAGCTGAAGAAGAGGCTATCACTATATTAGAGGTTGGTTGGTGTTTGGCTGGGGGATAAGTTTTACTTAAATGCTAGAACTTCCCATATGGTCATCTATGATGTCATGGCCTACTTTCCTGGTCCTGGTGCTACCATGGACCCACCCATACTAATGTAATGTATCATGGCCTACATTCCTGGTCCCAGTGCTACCATGGACCCATCCATACTAATGTAATGTATCATGGCCTACATTCCTGGCCCCAGTGCTACCATGGACCCACCCATACTAATGTAATGTATCATGACCTACTTTCCTGGTCCTGGTGCTACCATGGACCCACCCATACTAATGTAATGTATCATGGCCTACATTCCTGGTCCCGGTGGCTACCAAGGACCCACCCATACTAAATACTAATGTAATGTAATGCTTTGACAAACTACAATAATTTTTAAAGTAAGTTATTTGCCTGGTGTTGAGGGAGTATTATGTGGACACTTTTTTACCCACAACGCCCTGGGGTGTTTTGTGATCCTCCTGTAGTGGTGCCAACATCCCATTTTAATCCCCAGCAAACTGATAACATTAAACACAACTACAAACAGAAACTGTTTTCTCGCCTAAATTTTTCTACATTTTGTAAGCAACCACAACTGCATTGTTCAGCATTAACACTATTTGTCCAGGCTGAACGATTGTTTCGACGAGCGCTAAAATGTGGTGAAAGTTTGTATCGAAAGTCGCAGCTGCTACAGAACCACAGCTCTATGCACGAAGCAGAACATCGTAAGTTGTCTCTTGCTTTTTTTTTAATTATTCAACATTTTTTTATTTTGTTTTTGGGAAAATTCGGTTTGCTGTTACATTTTCACTTGTAACTAGAGCTGCGAATCATTGGTTAATTTGAAAACGGTAAACTGGTGTAACAATAATCTGTTAAACGTTAACCGATTTTCTTTAATTCACATGTTAGACTTTTTGTGACTGCATTAGTGCATTGTATGGCATAGCATTGACGCATACTACAGTTGTCAGAGAGGTATTTCACATCAGCAAAGCGTGCGTTTTACCAACCAACCAACAGATAGAGTTCAAAAAAAGAGTTGTTAAATCAGTTAAAATTTGACGTGACGGTTTTATTTGCACCCCTACTTGTAACCTTTATAACTGGCTGGTTAGCTCATTGCTTGGTAATGCATCAGACAGTCAGTTGACATGTGGTGGAATTGACCCTGTTGCTAGCTTATCGGGGATGCATTAGAAAAAGCATTTTAGTTGCCTAACCCAATGAATTAATGGTTAAATGAAAAAATGTATCAATCTATCTGATATGCCACGCATGATGTAGACATTCTGCCTCTTCTATCAAGAATCATCCCATTTCCGTACAACATGTCACAGTCCAGCATTTGCATTGCAGAGTTAAAGAAACAGATTTTATGATTTTTATGATCCCGCCCATCTTTTCCAAAAATCTAGTGACTTATGTTAACTAGGACTGCGAATTAACGGTTAATTAAAAAGCGGTTAATTGATGTAAAAATAATCGGTTAATAAGAGTTTAAAAAATAAGCTTGTTAGAATACGGTCAAAATTTAATGTGACGGTTAACCATAGAAATTTTTTGCACCCCTAATGTTAAATTGTTCAATTTCCTTACAAATTACGCGCTCAATTACATGTTTAATGCATGGTGAATTCATGCAAAAAGTTGTGTAAAAAACAGTCAAAATCAACCCCCAAATAGTAACCCCCCTTCCCCTTACAGGACGGGACACTAATGTGTTGGTCTACATTAAGCGAAGGTTGGCTATGTGTGCGAGGAAGCTCGGCAAAACCAGGGAAGCTGTGAAAATGATGCGCGATGTAAGTACCCCGTGTCCGATGTCGAGTTGCGAAAAATATTACAGTTCTTCATCAAAATTAGTATTTTATGGGTGTGAAGCCACGCTTAATACATAGTCTGGCCGGTTAGTCTGCTGGTTTAGTGCTGCGCCTTTCAGACGAAAGGTTGCAGCTTTGAAACTAGTCGCTAGCTAATCGGTTGTATCCTTGGGCAAGGCACTTAACGAACATTGCCTGAATCCAGCGGATTAATGGGTTCTACCAAATTGAAGAAACGTGCCTATCATACACAACACACAATAGCTCTTGTAACCCGACGGTGGGCGCGAGGTGATCTGACGATTGTCCATGTGTTAACCCCCTTGGTTTTCCCATTCACGGGGATAAACATGAATATCCTTAACTTAATTGCAACTACATTATAAAGCACAGCATAAAATAATACTACCAGAAAATTCTGTAACGAAAAGCTGTAATTTGGTAATACTAATTTGTCCTATGTCCCAAGAAACTATGTAATGGGTAATAATATGAGGTGGCAAACAATATATAATATATGAATTCACCCCTGCAGCCCATGGTATCGACATCTTACTTGTCTAACACAGTGTCTTTATTATTGCAGCTCATGAAAGAATTTCCGTTGCTTAATGTTTTAAATATCCACGAGAATTTACTTGAAGCACTATTGGAACTGCAAGCTTACGCTGATGCGCAGGCCTTGTTGTTTAAATATGATGGTAAGTTGATATTTGACAACCACCACCCACCATATTACCCCCATCATAAATTAAACCATATTAACCCCATCACCCAACCCACCAAATCACCCCATTACCCAACCCACTAAATCACCCCATTACCCAACCCACTAAATCACCCCATCACCCAACCCCCCAAATCACCCCATTACACAAATCACCCCATTACCCAACCCACCAAATCACCCCATCACCCAACCCACCAAATCACCCCATCACCCAACCCACCAAATCACCCCATTACCCAACCCACCAAATCACCCCATCACCCAACCCACCAAATCACCCCATTACCCAACCCACTAAATCACCCCATTACCCAACCCACTAAATCACCCCATTACCCAACCCACGAAATCACCCCATCACCCAACCCACCAAATCACCCCATCACCCAACCCACCAGATCACCCCATTACCCAACCCACCAAATCACCCCATTACCCAACCCACCAAATCACCCCATTACCCAACCCACCAAATCACCCCATTACCCAACCCACCAAATCACCCCCTAACACCCGACCCACCAAATCACCCCCAGATATCAGCCTCCCGAAATCAGCCACCATATGCTACACAGCAGCGTTATTAAAAGCGCGTGCGGTTTGCGATAAGTTTTCATTGGAAGTTGCCACAAAGCGGGGACTGACAACGTCGGAATTGAGCGCGGTGGAAGCGATTCATCGGGCTGTCGAGTTCAATCCTCACGTTCCTAAGGTGGGTGGGCTGGCTGGCTGCTGTATGAGGTCACACACCATGACATATCACCGTTTAGAATAGGATATTCATGTTTATCCATGTGAATGGGAAAACCAAGAGGATTAACACATGGGCAATCGTCAGATCACCTCGCGCCCATCGTCTGGTTACCGGAGCAATTGTAATGTGTTGTATAATTGGCACATTTCTTCAATTTGGTAAAACCCATTAAGCCGCTGGGTTCAGGCAATATCTATTAAGTGCCTTGCCTAAGGACACAACTGGCGAGCGATCAGTTTCGTACCTGCAACCTTTCGATTGAAAGGCAATGCACTTAACCACCAGACACAGGTTTGACAACAAACACGACA
>CH000250.1:72027-99291 GCA_000149265.1 Ciona savignyi | reverse complement strand
TCGTCACTTCAACGGAGTCCTTCCTTTCCCTTGTTTACCTGCAGATTTCTTATTCTGGTTGGCAACACCGCCACTTTCCGTGGTCATTGCATCGTTGGAAGCGAGTTGCGCATCAATGGTATCCTGTTGTTGCCACTTGTGTCTTGTTGCGCATCCATGGAACCAGGTGCCGGGTCACTAGAAGTGGGTTGCGCATCACTAGTTTCCTGTTGCTCATCACTGGAATCACGTTGCGCATCACTAGAACTGAGTTCACTGGTATCCTGTTGCGCATCACTAGAACTGGGTTGAGCATCACTGGAACTTGGTTCACTGGTTTCTTGTTGCGCATCACTGGATTCTTGCATTCTTACATCAGCCTGCAAATTACAATAAGAAACATTGGGGGAAGTATGTTTCCATCTGTGGCAACACTTAACAATGGGTTGACGTTCTTTGTTTTGAACGACATAATTCATCATTTGCAATTGTACTATATGTGCAATATGCTACAAGTACAACCTCTAGACTATCTTCCTAATTAATCGGGCCATGTCATATAAACTTAACATTTTAACAGTATCACAATTTGGATTAAAATAGAATATTAACCAAGCAGACAAGATTTTTACTGATGGATTTTAACAACCACCAAACAACCGTGAAGACCTTTGCAAATCGCGTTGGTGCTAACACACATGACACACACATATAGTGTTACAATATGGTACACGTAACGTAAGATTATATTCATACAAATAATGAAAAAAGGTTATAAGGATCCTGTAATTACAAATGAGGAAACGTTTCTTCAGTAATATCAACCCAAACCACCAGTCATTAATAAAGATTGGATGCAAAAACTCTGGTCTGCAATTAAACAATGAAATATTAATTGTAGATCGAACCTTCGTGGTCTCTGTGGCATCGTTATCGATGCTTTGTTCAACATTCATTGTTTCCACCGCTGGATTCTCATCTGCGGACAAAATGGCGTCAACAACACCCCGTGTTAAATATCCACCTTGTAATGGGGTTTGGATATTAACCATAGTGCTGGTAAATCGAAAAAGGCGTTAACACAGGGGCAAAATTAAAAGGTGGCCCACTATCCTACAAAACTAGTTGGCTCGTTCAAATAACCACGCATAAAGCACCCATCGTTTCTTCCGTTGGAGGCTCGTTGAAGAAATAAATTTATATTGGAACTTTCATATTAATAAATTTTAGAATGTGTTTTAGCGTAAAGTCGATGACGTCGACCTGGTTTGTTTATGTAACCGAAGTTTTGGAAACAAAGCTCGACAATGTCGTCCACCATACTTATTCCAGAGAAACGAAAAAGGTCGACAGCATTGGAAGTCTTTTCTCGTCGTGGGACCGCTCATTTAGTCGCCATTTCCTAGTCGACACGGGTGTCGAGATTAGTGTATAAGTACCCACTGGACTTGAACACGCTACCAATCCGCGTGGACCAGACCTCATTGCTGCTAACGGGAGTACAATTCAAACGTACGGCTTCCGTTTGATCTCACCAGATTTCCCAGGAGAGGATTTCTTACAAACGCCCGGTTATTGTTTGACCTCAAGAGCAAACGGTTAATCAACGCAAAAACGTTCGTCAGCACTTCAATCTCCACGATAGCACGCGCCTGAACGTCGATTCTTGACAAAAATTACCCAACATGCGCCTAGGAATTTGAAAGCATGTGGCAAATGAGAAAAATCTGACATTCGTCAAGTCGCTGGGCTTCACCATTGCACATCGTCAATAAAGTTGACAATTACTTTATTTTATGTTGATTTGTTTTGAAATTTTCTTTATTTTGTATTAAACAATTTTTTTTATGTAATTCTATGTTTAACCATTAAAACAAATCATGAGTTAATTTTGTTACGTTCACAAGGTGACTTTTAATTTATCATTTTGCCATGTTTAACTTTACGTTATTTAATTGTAGTTAAAGACTGTCTGTATTTTTACTTATAAATTTTGTTCACTTTAGTAAAATTGAATGCCGTTTTCCCTGTGTTTGTTTTTTCCTTGTGATTTATGTATATTGCTCAACCTGTGTTACCTTATTTTAAGAAAACCATTAAAGCTGCCACAATAAACAAGCAAATGCGTTGGTGACAGTGGTGCTCCACAAAGAATAACTATAGTTGTCAAAACAATAATTTGGCAACTATACACAGTAAAGTTGCAAATGGACACACTACGCAATTAAAACTTTCTGTATGATATATATTCAAGAAAATTTTCTGTATAAAAAAATATTCAAGGAACAGTCCATCGAGTTTTTTGTTGTAAAACCGGAATCTTACCAATGTGCTAGCCATGCACAGATATGATGAACTCCTTGGTAAAAAAGGAAATGTCGGGGAAACAACAAACATTTAGGTATGCACAGGGTGTTCTAATCCATTAAAGATAGGAATAATGGCCACTGCAAAATATTACCAGTTAAAAATTTTAAAAAAATGCCAGTCATTAAGATTAAAACAAAACAAAGACCTTCATCAGAGGACCACGTTTTTATTTAGACAATATGCTAATTGTAAACGACAAATTATAAGCTAATCGTACAAAAAGAGCTTATGAAGCACGACGCAAAGAAATTCATTACACTTGGTCTACCAAGCAGAACATGGTACATGCCCCCTTAAAATCACCCTAAAAATCGAGACAAAATTAGGGTCATGATTGGTTGCTCTGACTAATTCAGGAAATTTTTTGAGAACCTCAAACATCAGCCGTATTAAACAGAAGTTTCAATTAAACAATAGAAATATGTATCGACTGTTTAAAATCCTGCGCATTATTATGCATCGCGGGAACTCTCGATTGATGCATTCTTTTATTGCACATATTTCAAGAATAAAGTTATTTCAAAATCGGTATAAGAAACCACGAGTTTTCCCATTAACGACAATATAAATGAAACAACCACCGACATACTTAAATAGTTTTGATAACCCGTGTGGGAATGAGTTGTTTTACAATACCGGTAAAAAAAACCTTGCTTCCCACCCACAAGGATATAAATGAATCAACAATCCGAACTGTAAATACTCCGTCAACTCGAATGTATGAGATGTTTACGATATTCATGGACTCAGCCTGGCTTTCAACCCACGAGGATGTATATATGAACCCACCATCAACACACTGTAATAGCTCCAGCAAATCGCCTGTGCGCATGAGGTGTCATAGGTGGATAGATCCTTAATTTCCACACATTAGAGTAAAAATGAACCAACCATTCAATTGCTATAATATTAAATCGACTGTGGACAAAAGGTGACTTATGATACCCTTGTTTAAATTCTGGTTTCTCACCCACAAAGATATAAATGAACCAACAATCTACACACTCTAATAGCTCCAGCAACTCGACTCTGGGCATGAGGTGTCATACTAAACCCGTGGATACAGCATGGCTTTCCACAAAATCGGGTATAAACAAACCAGCCATCCACATACTGTAATAGCTTTAGTAAATCGACTGTGGGGACGATATGTCGTACGATACCCGTATTAAATCGTGGCTTTCCAACCAAGAGGACATAAATGAACCAACCATCCACAAACTGTAATTGGTCTAGCAACAAAACAGTGAGCATGATGTTTTCTACGATACTTTTGGATAAGGCCTGGCTTCTTTTCACAATAAAGGCCTTATGTCTTGTTTCTAACACCGACGACCTTCGGTATTTTGCTTCTTCTGCTTTGATCGTTTTTAACACTCGCGACCGTTATCTGGCGCCAACGAGTAATTTAAATGTGAATCAATATATCAACCTGTTTAAAAGTTATGTTGCCAAATGGTAACCTCGATCAATTTATACAAAACATACCATTTAAAAAACGGACATGGTAAACCTACCTATACTTTAGATTATTTCGTGCCATGTTGATAATAAGGCGGTAATAAGCTAAATAAAAACTCCAATCTATTGATATCATTGTAGTTGAGTTGTGCGATTTATATATACTTTACACTTTAAGCTATGAACTTTTAACATATTGAATTGAGGATTAGATTTTGCCCTAAATAGCTGATTACAAATTAATGACTCAAGAATTTAATTTTTTTTTGGTGGTGAGCCAAAAAAACGCAAAATTGTGCACTTAGTGCGAGTTGGTGGCCTTAGGCCGATCCCCTCGTGCAATGTGGAAATTAATCCACTGGGGAAGGTTTCCCTAGGATGTGGTTGCTGACAGAGACGCCCTTCGCAAGCATCTCTCCACAGCGTACAAGCCACGTAGGGAGGGGGCTGGGTATCCCTAAGATGTGGGTGCTTTCGCAGTCATCTCTCCACATCGTGCAAGCCACGTAGGAAGGAGGGCGGGGTATCCCTATGATGTGGGTGCTGGAAGGGATACCTTTCGCAGGAATCTCTCCACAGCGTGCAAGCCACGTAGGGAAGGGTTCTATTGTTTAAGGTTTTTTTATTTTTTTATTGGCGATAAAATAACACGATCACCGACATACCGGCCGAACATAAAGCAGTATACAATATACAGTTGTAACTAGGTTTGAGCCATACAGTTTAAATACAATTAAAAATAATAATACAATGATATATATAATATATGTATATGCAAATAACTTAATTAATTTTACATTCAACAAGGAATTGAGATATTATAATACAATACAATTTATAGTATGGGAACTAAAGAAAGTGGTGGTTTCAATTGATGATATTTTCGTTTTTTTTTATTGCAGATTTGTTTTGTCGTGATCGGTCAATCTGAAAGTAAATAAAGAGCAGATCACTATTCTTCATTTGGTATTTACATTAAAGAAGGAGAAGGTAATTATTAATTATTATATACGAGACGAAGGAGCTATTGCCGAGACCCATATTAGTCCAATATGTCAGTGCTATGTTTCAGGTTGAAGATCTCCTTTATATATTGCTGATTATGCCTTAACACCAATTTCTGCAGGTAATTTTTAAATTTAATTTTTATTATCCATAAAGATTTTTTAACAAATTCTTAATTATTCCAGATAATAGTATTGCTAATGTCTAGAGATATTTTCTTATTTATTATATATTGCTTAGTTAGGGTTAATAATTTAAGTATTGTTGGATATTGCTTTTGTGTTCTTTCAGTGTAGTTATATAATATTAAGTTATTTGAATATTTACATATATTGTTAGTTATGCTTTTACTATATATTATTATATTATTAATTATAGATTTAATAGTTGGACATAGAGTTAGTATATGTGATAGGTTATCTATATTATTTTTACAAAATTTACAAAAACGAATTATATTAACTCCCTTATAATTAGTATTACAATTTTTTTAAAAATGACCAAAGAAAAAGGCGTTACGAGCTATTTTATAATTAATATTGCGTTCTTGGTTATTGAAAAAATATTTTACATGTTTAGTGTTTAGGTTTATATTTTTCCAGGGTATTACAGTGTTATCATTTTTAATTAATTTAGATATATAGGATTGTTGCATTAAAATATTGTATATGGGTTGTAATTTAGGGTCTTGCCAATTATAATTCTCTTTTTAAGGGTATTGTATTGGGTTCTTATAAGTTTATGGAGATTGTTAGGATAAATGGAATCGGGTGCAGAATTAGTATATAATAAGGGATTTATTAATTTTATTGTTGATCCGAGTTGGTATCTAAACCATTCATGCCAGGGTTGTGTTATGGAATTTAATTTTGTTATTTCAAAAATTCGGGTCAATTTTGCCGCAATTAATTTTATTCTTATGTCAGGAACTGCACACCCTCCGCTTATTTTGGGAGCCAATAATATTTTTCTTTTTATGCCTTCTAATTTTTGAGGGAACCAAATAAATTTAAAAATAGACTTAGTTATTTCTTTTTCAAAAATTTTAGGGAGTATGATATGTCTACCGGTATGGAGTAATTGGGGAAAAATTAGAGTATTTATTAGAGATACTTTGCCGGCGATAGTTAATTTCCTACTACAATGTTTATTGATAATATTGTTTATGGTTTTTTTCGACTTTAATGGTTTCATATTTAAAACTAAAGAAAATCCCCAAAATTTTAATTACATCTACAACTTTATTGTGATTAATAAATTTATATTCATTTATATATTCATTAATGTTAGGTACGTTAGTAATGATTTGCGTCTTATTTTTATTAATTTTTTGTCCTGATGCTTTTTCATATTCCCGCAATTCCATTTCAATATATTTTATAGATTTAACGTCATTAGTAATTATAGTCAGATCGTCTGCGTATTGTTCCGTTTTATAATCCATATCATAAAGTTTGTACCCACTAATATTTAAATTATTATTTATTTTACGAGTTAAGATTTCCGTTCCAATTATAAAAAGAGACATACTCATGGGACAGCCTTGGCGAATCCCCGTAATATATTAATTTCATTCGTTAAAGCCCCGTTTATTTCTATTTTACTATTGATATTATTGTACATTATTTTAACCCAGTTTATTATATATTTGGGAATATTTAGTTTTATTAGAATATTAAATAAGTATTCATGATCAATCATGTCAAATGCCTTTTCGTAGTCTATTCCTATTATTGTTAGTTGTTTTTGAAAATGTTTAGATGATTCCATGACACTTTGAACGTTATATATACATTGATTAATTGAGCGGCCTTTTATTGCACATTTTTGGTTATTGCTTATACATTGCTTTAAAATTATTTCAAGTCGGTTATTAATCATTTTACTTATTATTTTATAATCGGTATTAAGTAATGAGATAGGTCGCCAGTTTTTTAAATCATACTTATCACCCTTTTTATAAATTAATTTTGTTATTGCCGATCGCATCGTTTTAGGCATATATCTTTTTATATATATATTATTAAAGACTTCCTCCAAATCCGATAAAAGAGTTTTCTTAAGTTTTTGATAGACTGGTGGAGTTAAACCATCTTCGCCAGGGGAACTGTTTTTATTTAATGTATCTATGGCTATTTCTATTTCGTTTATTGAGATTGGTTGGGATAGCGATTTTACTTCGTCGTTGGACAGTGAAATAGGTAACAAATTATTTAGATATTCATTTTGAATCATAATGGGAGATTTTTGACCCCACAATTGATGATAAAAAAGATACGCTTCGTCCAAAGTTTCCTCTGGGGTTTTAGTGGTGTTATTATTATCAGTTTTTAATTTATAAATAGTGTCGCGTTTTTGGTGCTGGTTTTCGTATCAAAAAATTCTTTTGTTGGGGTTTCGTCATTTTCAATCGTGGTAATTTTTGAATGAATTAAGGCGCCTTTATTTAACTTCAGTTCATATAATTCCACGTTATTATTTAGTCTTTGTAACAGGTCCTGAGATTCAGTTTTGACGTCTTGTTTTAGCTGGTTTATTATTTCTATGTTATTTCTATATCGGAATTTTTCATAATTTCTTATTGATTGGGATATATACTGGGCTTCGTTTTTAATTATAAGCTTTCCATTTTCCCTCCAATTAAGACTATTTCTATATTTAAATTTTTGTCGTCTCCAATTTTTCCATAAAAAGAAAAATTATCTAAAAAATCACCGTTCTCAAGATTACTATTATTAATTTTATAAAAGGACAAACCCCATTTCTTATCGCATTTTATGGACAGCGTTAAAATGGGACAATTATTATGGTCGGAAAAATAGTTTCTTATATGATTTATTTTACAAATAATATTAAGGCTATTTTTATTTGCATATATCCGGTCTAATCGGGTTGAGGATTTTGCCGTAATTCGTGTAAATACTATGTTATTATAACCATTTATTTTTCTATGAATATCATATAAATAGCATTCTTTATCCATTCTAATCCACCGTTTTCTATCCGATTTTCGTTGAGTGTCAAATTTATTTTGGGTATCATTTGGACCAAGTATCATATTGAAATCTCCCATTATAAAATTTTTAGTAAAAGAGTTAATTTCTATGTTATCTCGTAATATTTCTATTTCAGTTTCGCGTTTTCTCATTTGATCCTCCTTGAAACAACTTTGGAGGTAAGTATTAAATATAGTAATTTCTAAATTAGAGTTACTTATATTAATCTTATTTATTAAATTACTAGATATTATATGATGAACGATTTTAAAACGTTCGAATAGATATTTTTTTACTAATATAGCTGTACCTTTACGAAAATAATTAGAATTAATATTATTTCCAGGAATTGAGTTTAAGAATATCGTGCAGTTGGAGAGAGCTTCTAATTTCTCGGAAATAGTTTGAGGTAAGCAGTGAACTTCTTGTATACATAATATGTCGATATTATTTTGATTTATATAATTATTAATTAAGTTAAATTTGGCTTTTAAACCATTAACGTTGATAGTTCCAATAACTATGGGATGTTCTTGTATGTTGTGATCCATGGCGTTGTTTATCAGTTGTATTTAAGGTAACCAGAAAACCGAAATTTACGCCCTCCAGTGGTATACGAACAGCTATTTGTCACATTGTATTAAATCTTAGATCGCTTTCAAAATCTGCATTGATTTGTGTCAAGTATTGATGCAATTTAACTTCATCGGTTATTTAGTATCACCACAAAGCGTTGCTATAGAGTGAATATTCAGAACATTTCTCACAAATAGCATTGTTGACACATATTTGACGCAGCGATAAATCAAAAAAAGAAGAAAAAGGGGTATGACGTCAAATGTGTGTCATTGTCTCCTTAAATACTGATATTTTTTGCCAATAGCACTATATGTAAGCCTATAGCTATTCAGCAAGTACTAAATAGAAATCTATAGAAACCAAATCTATTCGGGCTGTGGAATCACTAAAAGGTTGGTGTAAAATAACAATTTATTATATTGATATTAATTTTGAACACCTTGGATGGCAATCGTGGCTGTCGTCTATCAGCATCTTTTGCACTGTGTTGTACATAAATAATTCGTATAACCTCGTGTAGCGGCTTAATACTGAATGATGTTTTCCTGTGCACCATTTTACGGTTTTAGCGCGAAAAAGTTAATATAATTTCCTATAAGAAGTCTGTCAAAAATGTTTGCTTTTATAACTGTGCTAGAAGCTCGTTAACTTATATAACTAAAATATTTTTTGTCGTAAGACTCCTTTTGTCGTAGGGGTCAACTAAGTTATTTGATTGTCGTAAATGTACTATTATTTTTATGATGTACGGCTGGAAGATCGGTAAACGTGTATCTTTGTCGCCCAATAAAAAATAAAAAAAATTATTTACCTTAGGTAATTTCTAACAATGTAATAACAATCAAACAAATCAATTAACTAACTAAACTGTTAAGTCATTAGTAAACTGACTTGTTATTTAAACATCATCATAATCGAACTGTATATGACAATTATTTGTAGCCGAAGTGAAGCAAGATATCAACAGACGAGCGATTTTGGGGAAATTTCGCGATAAAGGGAACAGTTGTAAAAGAAGGTATGCCTTACAAATACCTTGTTATCTGTTTAACATTTGCGAGACCATTACACACATTAACTCCGTATATTATTTCCACCAATCTCACACCTATGTTTTGCATGAAATAACGAATAATTTCCACCACTGTTTTATACTTTAACTTAAATATGCGCAGATAAAATCTGGGTAATCCAGTGAAGTGTGCTGTATATGCGAAATATTCAGTGGTTAACGAGAGTGAAATAAAAATATTAATAGCAGTGGTAAATTAAACACAAAAATAGTGTGAGCTATTTTGTATTGACATTAAACACAACGGTAGTCTTTAACTTAGATTTTTTAAGCTGTAAGTAGTCAATGAAGTAACTACCAAACTAAAACTTGCGATATGTTAAAATGACATAATATTTTTTTAACCAAAATGATACATTATGAACGAAACAAAAATAGGAATTCGCACAGCTGTCGCTAAACATAACATAGTAAATAACTGTAAAACAATTATGTTTCATCAATCAAAAATCTATCCCCATATCATGGATTGAAATCTTATAACTATGGAATATTGCATAATCATTTTAATGATGAACATACTCTGATACTGATGTGCTGGTAACCAAACAAGCATTGTCTTGAATGGAGTCGTGGCGTGGCATAATAGAGGCGTGGCATAATAAATTATAAACGATAGTGATAATCATCAAATAAAAACTTAGAATTTCCCAATGAATTCGCTAAACATAACTGAATATTTGACTCCGAATAAAATTTTTGTTGCATTTATCCACTCCAACACACACGTCACTGCGTAAAAGCCGTGCAAAAGTAAGAAATGTGTTAAACCAATTTGATAATGAACAAACAATTGGAAATGTGGGCACTGAAGACGACACTGTAACGCCTTGTAGACGAACAACCATTGTCTTTTATGGGGAAACGCAAAGGGATGAAATGATACCGGTATTTCTAACTTCGTGCCCACTGGTTGATATTTAAAGTTACGAAATGTTTATACTGGGTTAAAATCGTTTTATGGTACGTGCAAAGTTGTTATTGCTCTAATTATTTAAATGTTTTGTAAAAAAATGTAAAAATGTACTGAGTACTAAGGGAATGCTTAATCTTCTTGCAAAAGTTAAAGGCCCACTTATTTTTAATGAAACTTGTATTTTACGTATCATGATTTTTAATAAGCTGTTGGGGTTCATAATCATTATGGTGGGTAGGTAAACATAAATACGTGCAGGAAGCGACAAACATGCTTATACACAGCACAAACATTCTTACGTCATCGTCTTTACGCGAATTGGTGATAAGATAATCAAAGTCCAATATCGGTGTAATTTGTAAAAAATACTTATAATATAAGAGCAGCAATCAGTTCCATAATATTATCATGCACGAGTTGCACATATGATATAAAGCCTTGATATATTATATAAAATATTTTTTTATATTTCGATCGGAGTAAGTATTGTAAAGACGTGCAAAAGGTGTAGTTGTGCTAAAACTGGATATTTTAAACTCACGTTACAATTATTGTAAATTATATTAATTTTTGGCTTTAATTTTTCTTAACTGTCAGATATTTGTTGTTTTATGTTTATCCCCAAAGATCGCGATATCTGGAATTTTTTTATTATACAGAAAATGGTCTGATGTATCATACTGAATGCCGGACATCGGAATACCGGGTATATTTCTGTATATTTAAAAAAGTGTCATTTCTCTACTGACTGGTCAATGATTACATTTTTAAAAAAACTTATATACATGGTTGCCATCAGAAAACTCGTGAAGCAAAACGGTTTGTTTGAGGATCGATTCACAATCATTCCTTAGATAACTTTAGTTTCCACAGGCCAGTTGCCAGAGTTAATGTGATGTGCTGCATATAACGAAGACATTTCTACATTTTTATATCACCAACTTATAACTGTGGATTTATGCGATATCTGCTATATGTATTTAGACACAAGCGATAACTAGTTGTACATTACTAACCAACGATGTAAAACACTAGGACAGCCGACAGCAAAATAATAACGTTATTGATAAAAGTGGTGTGAAACCTTTATAAAGGAGATTTGAAAAACAATATACAATATCATTAATACCCACTTTGCACCTGCAAAGGCGACATCCATTTCACAGGTGGTTTATCTATTGCAAACAATATTACGTAACAATCCGCAGTTACATTAATAAGCGCTAATGTAGCTATCAAAGTCCAATATTTGATTTGTAATTTAGAAGTAGCTAATTATTAAATGCTGCAAGCGTACCAGCAATTTGTCCTGTTATTATGCATCATGCATTAGTTGTACATCTAAATTGTTAACTCATGATGATCATTCGAACTCATGACTAAACTGTTTAAATAGTTGGTAAATAAATCGGCCCCTTTAACCATTCGGCCATACGACCATCCCTGTATGACCCATTTTTACTGGGTCCAGTATCGAAACCATAATGCGTTGCTGATGGCGTTTTTGTATATAATTTGGTACACGTATTGGTCGCGGTAACCATTCGGACATTCGGCACGCTTGTGTGATTAAAGAGCTAATCTCGAAATCAATACTGTGTAGGTTGTCTGTTAAGAAATAAAAACAGCAATAATGTGTAGGTTTGTCCGTGGTGAAATAAAACAACAATATTGTTTATTGTATGTAAAGAAATAAACCCAAAAATGGTCTGTGGTTGCATTGGTTTTGGTTTGTTTTTACTAACGTTTCGTTTGGTTGTTAGCTTAAAACAATATAAAAAACAATTAAGATTTGTTTTAATCGCCTTTATCAATTCTGGTTGACGCTTATTCGCCTACGATTAAATTGTTAACATGCTTAAGTATGTGATGTGAAAACTTGCCACTTTAGATTCCTGTATCAATCTGTCCGCTCATAGGAACGGAAAAACTAGAACTAAGTTGCTGGGACGCATCAGGGTTATCCCGTTAAATTATATTAATTTAAATTTTAATTAAAATAACACGTGTATGTTACTTCTAGGTGAGGAACACTAAAAAGGAGCGTTGTTGGCAATCTCTTTGATCTGATCATTGCTAGTTGATATCATTGCCTGAGTGAAAACGGTGCAGTGGGAAATATGAATTTTATGAATTCCTATCGAACTGAACCACTTTAATTTTAGGTCATTTTTGTATCCTTTTGGTCTGATTCATACTAAGACATGCATTTACGTTCGCCAAGTCATAGACATAACCGGTTATATTTGTCATCGGTCAAGTAACTATAGTGGTTGTCTATGATAAAAATAAATACAACATTAGTGCGTTGTTGTCTGTGGTGAAATAAATGCAACAATAGTGTGTGGTTGTCTGTGGTTAAATAAATACCACAACATTTTGTTGTTGTCAATGGTTAAATAAACAAAACTATGATGTGTTTTTTTGTGTTTAAGTAATATATTGTGTTTGGTGGTGTGCTGTGAAATATACGCAATAATAGCGTGCGGTTATCGGTGCTAAAATAACCCGGTGTGTATGTTTCGGCTATCTTTTGTTTTATTTAAATGTAAATTTTTAAATTAAAATTTGTTATTGTTATACCTACTTACTTTACACAGGCGTGATCAAAATGGAGTAAAACTTTATAAACAAAAATGATGCATTGTAAACCAATTAAGTTGAAAATTCATTCCGTGAAAGCCTAACTACTACAGAATATTGTCTAACTATTTTGATGTCGTATTTCTTATTTGTTAAGGTTTTATTGACTGTTAAGCGCCATCTAAAACAAAAGGATGCACAATCTAAGGACATTCAACTGCAACATTTATTGAAAATGTACCACAAATAAATAAAAGCAGCTAAGGTAAAACACGCAGGAGCAGCGGATAAACGTTTGGTCATTACCAACACGGGCGTGCGTTCGGTGTGTAGCTAAAATTACGACATTCTCCCGGTCTAATTAAAAATGCACAATAACAAATAAAAATTTGTTGGTACGTCAGTCTGTCGGGTTTCTTTGTTTGTCGGGTTCATCGACGTAAACCAAAGTGGATGGGATATCTGCACTTGTTTTGGTATTATTTGATTCGGCCGTTTCATCCACTGTATCATGTGCGTCAATCTCATTCGTCAATTTCCCCTTCTGTAAATTTCAATTTACGATTACAATTCATTTACATCATTTTACGATTTTACATCAATTTACGATTCTTCTTTAGCTACCTCGTGCCCACAAGCCATTTGCTAGGGTTACTGTGATGTGCTGCATATAATTAGGACATTGCTAGAATTCCATATAACCACTAACATAACAGTGGATTTAGACGATATATACTAAAAGTGTTTTGACACAAGCGATAAACTAGTAGTACATTTCGAACCGCGATGTAACAGACTTGGACAGCCGACAGCAAAATATTGACGTTATTGATTAAAGTTTTTTGAAACCGGTCATGTATGTTTCACAAGTACTTATAAGCATAGCGTCGACACTCTTTATAAAAGACATATGAAAAACAATTTAAACTATCATTACGACTCATTTCATACCTACAAAGTCGTCATTCATTACACAGGTGGTTTATCTATTGCAAACAATGTTACGTAACAAATCCCAGTTACATTAATAAGCGCTCCGGTAGCTATCAAAGTCCAATATTGGACATGCACTTTAAAGTCAGCTGATTATTAAATGCTGCAAGAGTACCGGTATTTGGTTTCTTGTTATTATGTATTATGTATAAGTTGTGCATTTAGTTCGGGCATTTAAACTCATGGTTGCGCTGTTTTTTATATATAGATGGTGTATGAATGGGTCCGTTTAATAATTCGGCCACACGACCATTCCTATGTGACTTTTTTTATTGAGCCCAGTATCGAAACCATGATGGGGTCGTTGTTGAGGCCGTTTTTGTATATAATTTGGTATATGTATTGGACGCGGTATCCATTTGGTCACACAGCCTTACCTCTTTGACGCTTGTGTGATTAATAAGCTATTTTGGAAATCCACAGTGTGTAGGTTGTGTGTGGTGAAATAAACATAACAATAGTGTGTGATTGTATGTAGTGAAATAAACACAACAATAGTGTGTGGTTGTCTGTAAAGAAATAATGCGGTAAAATTGTGTTAATTTAAATTTTCATCAAAATAACACGTGTATATTACTTATAGGTGAGGATCACTAAAGGGAACGATCAGCAGGTGGCAATCTCTTTGCTCTGATCATTGTCAGATTTAAAGTGAAAAGGTGCAGTGATAAATATGAATATTATGAATTCACTTTAAAATTCAGAACCCACTTTAATTTTACGTCGTTTTTGTATCTTGCTGATCTTATTCACGCTGAGACATGCATGTGCGTTCGCCAGGTCATCGGCATAACCGGTTAAAATTGTGATCGGCTAAATAAACACAACTAGAGTGTGTAGTTGACTGTGGTGATATAAACACAATAATATTATGTCGTTGTTTGTGATAAAAAAAAATACAACAATAGTGTGTGGTTGTCTTTGGTAGAATAAACGCAACAATAGTGTGTGGTTGTCTTTGGTAGAATAAACGCAACAATAGTGTGTTGTTGTCTGTGGTGAAATAAACACAACAATAGTGTGTGATTGTCTGTGGAGAAAAAACGCTATAATTTCAACAATCTCACATTTTAATGTGGTAACAGTAATCATTTCCATAATATTAACTTGCAACATTGGCACATATAATATAAAACCTTGATACTTTATACAAAAAATCATTAATAATTCGATCGGAGTAAATATTATAAAGATGTACAATGTTAGTAGTTGCATTACAAAAATGCTGTTTTAAACTTAACATTACAAATATTGTAAATTATATTAATTGCTGGCTTAAACTTTCCTCAGGTAGTCGCATATTTGTATTTTATGTTTATCCCCGAGAATGGAATTTTGTTATTATACAGACAATCGTCGAATCTATCATACCAGATGCCGACCATCGGGATACCGGGTCTATTTCTGTCGTTTCTCTCATTAAAATAATTCTATTAAATGTTTTTTAGTTATTTTCATTGTTATTCACACTCATATGTTGATAACCCAATTAACTACCCAACCATCTTGCAAAGCTATTTCCCGGCCGGTTGGTCTAGGGTTTGCGTCGCCTTTTAATCGAAAGGTTTTAGTGCGAAACTGGTCGCAAGCTAGTCGGTTGTGTGTCCTTAGTCAAGGCACTTTACGGACATTGCCTAAACGCTGCGGATGAATAGGTTCTCCCAAATTGAAGGAACGTGTCTACCATATACAATACACTGCAATAGCTCCGGTAACCCGACGGAGGGCGCGAGGTGATCTGACGATTGCCCATGTGTTAACTCCCTTGGTTTTCCCATTCACGGGGATAAACATGAACATCTTATCTTATCATATCTTACTTAGTCTGGTAGAAGCGGTCGTTGTTTGTGCTCTTGAGCGGCATCTATATTTAAAAAGTGTCATTTCTCTACTAAGTAGTAAATGCTTACATTTTAAGTAACTTTTATACATAGAGGTCGTCTGGTAATTCGTAAAGCAAATCCGTGTGTTTGAGAATCAATCCACGATTATTCTTTAAATAATTCGTGCCCACAGGCAAGTTGCCAAAGTTATTTTGATGTGCTTCATATAAGATATTGCTACATTTTTATATCATCACATTATAAGAGTGGGTTTAGCCGATATTCGCTAAATTTGTTTTGTCACAAGCGATAAACTAGTCGTACATTTCGAACCAAAGATGTAACAGACTTGGATAGCCGATAGCAAAATAATGACGTTATTTATCAAAGTGGTAAGAAACATGTGTTTTACAAGTACCACACTATTTATAAAAGACATTTGAAAAACAATAAAGACAACCATTATGAATCAGTTTGCACATACAACGGCGACATGTATTTAAGCTTAACAGCACAAAAATAGTGTGTGGACAATAATGTTTAGGTTTGTCTGTGATGCAATAAACACATCATTAGTGTATGGTTGCCTGTGATAAAATAATAAACCCAAAGATAGTGTGAGGTTGTCTGTGGTAAAATAAACACAACAATAGTGTGTAGTTGTCCGTGGTGAAATAAAAGCAACAATATTGTTTCGTTGTCTGTGTTGAAATGAACACAACAATAGTGTGTGGTTGTCACAACAAGAGTGTGTGGGTATCTATGATTAAATTATCACAACCGTTGTTATGGTTTAGCCTGTCTTTGGGTTTTAATGAATTCTCATCATCCATAATTTCGCCAATCAACGAGGAGGTTAATATCAAATTCCAATGTAAGTATAATTTCTACAATGCCATTTAAATTCCTAGCGGCAATCATTTTCATGATTCTATCATACAGGTGTTGTACACATAATATACAACCTTGTTAATTTATACTCACTCTAGCGTAAGTTATTACATATTCATGCCGCTTAACTTTATATAAAGATGATGATAGGTGCGCTCGTTTTTGTTGCTCTCTAGCGACATCTATGTGTGAAAATGACTCCATTGTCAACAGACTCGAGAATACTTGTAAATTAAATGACTTATATTCCTATAACCCGTGAGAAAAATCCGTTTATTTGGGGATTTATTTACGATTATGTTTATGATATCTCGTGCACATGGACCAATTGCCAGAGTTACTGCGATTTTCTGTCTATAATTAAAACATTGCAGTATTATTAGACACCATTAATTAAGTAGATTTAGAAAGCGAAAACCTAATCGTACATTTCGAACGGGCGATGTAACAGACTGGGAAAACTAAGCACAAAATAGTGACGCTAATAATACATGTATATAAAACCGGTCAAATATTATGTTTCACAAGTAAACATTATTAGTGTGGTTGTGCATTTGTCTAATGTAAATTAAAACCAATAATAATATGGTTGTCTTGGGTGAATAATAGTCTAAAACATACTCTCTTATACGAATATTCGCAGTAAAGATAACATGGTAACTACTGGACGAACACGCTTCATTTTGCATGTTGTAACGCAAAGAGACGTTTGACACTGATATTCTTTTTCTTTCCCAACCGATCCGCCATTTTTTATCGCATATAGCGGCTTGAAAACGGGACATATCGTCGCATGTAGCTGGACAGTTCATATTCGTTTTATCTGCTGGCATATGGCATACCGGATTGAAGCGGAACCCTGCGCTACCACCATCATGGGCAACCCTAAACTCCTAACCCCTATTCCGAGCAGGTTAAAATCCTTTACGGCCCGGATTATGTTACCCATGCCTGCTCATGCCACCCTAACACATAACCCTTAATCTTTAACCCCTATCCCCTAACCTCTTACCCCTAACTCAAAACTCGGAACCTATAATCCCTTAATTTCTAATCTCTGCCTCTTTTCCCCTAACCTCTTACCACTAACTTAAAACTTTGAACTCCTAACCCATAATTGCTAATCCCTAACACTAACCTAACTTCTGCAACCGGCAAACAACGCAATCCCAGCAGATACAGCAATCATATAGGATCTGCCGCTTTAATCGGAATTTGCCATCTGCCAGCAGATAAATCGCAGATGACAGTCCCGCTATAAGCGACGATCTATCCCATTTTCATGCCGCTACATGCGATGAAAAATTGGCGGATCGGGTGTCTTTCCAAATACCTGGCCAATATTTTGAGTTATAAAATGTGCATCAAATTCGTGTTCACGTAGGTGTGGAGTTGTTTATCACTTAATTACTCTAGATTTATTGCACATTTGGTTGCTTTTTTGTGGCAAAAGTTGTTTACCCACTTTTTAATGGCATTTTATATTTTACGTTCCATGTCCATTACATAATCTGCTGAGTAGATTATAATGATGGGTAGTTAAACTTTGACACGTGCAAAGCTACAAACAAACAGTACACAGCACTAACTCTCTTACGTCATCAGTTTAGTTGCGCGACAAAATGATATACCATCATGAAATACTCACCTTCCGGACGCTATTACAAAACCATGCTGCAAAGCTTTAGTTAAACATTCTAATAAATGTTGTCGTGTTGCGTACTTATTTTTAAAGGAATTTTGTATTTTACGTATTATGATTTTTAATCAGCTGTTGGGGTTTATAATCATTAAGGTGGGTAGTTAAACAATGATACGTGCAAATCGACAAACAGGCTTATCACACAACACAAACATTCTTACGTCATCGTCCTTACGCGACGATAATCAAAGTCCAATATCGCTATAATTTCTACAAAACCTTTTAATGTGGTGTAGCAATCATTGTCATAATATTATTATGCACGAGTTGCACATAAACTATAAAGCCTTGATATATTTTAGGAAATTTTGTAAATATTTCGATAGGAGTAAATATTGTAAAATATAATAATTTTTGGCTTTAAATTTTCCTCAAATTGTCAAATATTTGTATATTTATGTTTATCCCCGATCGCAAAATCTCGAATTCCATTTTATATGTTTAATTAGTTTCATAATAGCAATTATATATAAACTTCGCGGTAGTTATGTCTTTGTAATCTCATATAACACTCATATGTCGATAACCCAATTAACCAACCATACTGCAAAGCTCTTATTGCCCATTCTGATAGATGCGGTCGTTGTTTGTGCTCTCGAGCGACATCTATATTGAAAATGCGCCATATCTCTACTAACTGATAAAAATACACATCACATGCTTGTCGTCTCGTAACTTGTAAATCAATCTGTTTTTAAGGGTGTATTCACGATAATTATTTAGATATCTCACGCCCATGGGCCATTTGCCAGAGTTACGGTGATATGCTGAATATAATTTAAGACATTGCAACAGTATCATTAAATGCCATTACAAGAGTGGGTTTAACGGTATGGTAGCTAAGTCGAATATTTGACATGCAATTTAGAAGCAACTAATTATTAAATGTTGCAAGCGTAACAGTACTTGTTTCCTGGTATTATGTATTATGCATAAGTTGTACATTTTAAGTGCGAACGCATGATTCCACTGTTTGTGTGGTGACATAATCACAAAAATAGCTTGTAGTTGAATCTGCAGTGATATAACAAACAATTGTGTGTGATTGTCTCTGGTAAAATAAACATAACAATAGTGTGTGTTTGTCTGTGGTGAAATTAACACAACAATAATGTATGATTGTGTATGGTGAAACAAACACAACAAAAGTGTGTGGTTGTCAGTGGTGAGATAAACAAAAACAATAGTGTGTGGTTGTCTGAGGTGAAATTAACACAATAATAATGTGTGGTTGTCGGTAATAAAATATACACAACAATAGTATGTGGTTGTCTTTGGTAAAATAAACATAATGTGTGTTTGTCTGTGGTCAAATGAACACAACAATAATGTGTGGTTGTGTATGGTGAAACAAACACAACAAAAGTGTGTGGTTGTCTTTGGTGAAATAAACACAACAATAGTGTGTGGTTGCGTTTGTTGAAATAAACACAACAATAATGTGTGGTTGTATGTGCTTACATAAACACAACAATAATGTGTGATTGTCTGTGGTGAAATAAACAATACAATGTGTGTTTGTCTGTGGTGATATACACACAACAATAGTGTGTGGTTTTCAGTGGTAAAATAAACACAAAAATAGTGTGTGGGTATTTGTGATTAATTAATCACAACCGTTGTTAACGTCCAGCCTGTTTTTGGTTTTTAAGAAATTCTCCTCGTCCGTAATTTCGCCAATCAGCAATACGTTAAATTAAAAATTATAACGTCAGTATAATTTCTACAAAGCTTACCATTTAAAGTCATACCAGCATTTAATTTCATGATAATATCATACAAGAGTTTTACACATAATGTAGAACCTTCATACTCACCCTCGGGAAGTTATTACGTAAACATGGCTTAGTGTCTACATACTAGATAATGCTTGCAAATTAAAGAACTTGTTTTTAGGTAACTCGCGAGAAAATCCTTTTGTTTGGGGATTTATCCACGATAATTCATAAGTTATCTCGTGCCCATAAACCAAATTTACAGCTATGTGCTGTATATAATTCAGATTGCAGTATTATTAGACACCGTTATTGGAGTAAGACTGGGAAAACCAAACGCAAAATAATGACGTTCAAAAAAGCGCCATGGTGGCCCCCAAAGTCCAATACTTGACATGAAATTTAGAAGTTAATGATTATTAAATGCTAAGTACGGGTATTTGTTTTCGGCCAAACGACCATCCTTATAGGACTCATATTTTACTGAGCCCAGTATCGAACCCATGATGATTTCGTTGTTGAGGCAATTTTTGTATATAATGTGGTATATGTATTGGTCGCGGTAACCATTTGGACACACAGCCTTACCTCTTTAGCGATTGTGTGATTATTGAGCCAATCTGGAAATTTACAGTGTGTAGGTTGTCTGTGGTGAAAAATCCCGTAAAATTGTGTTAATTTAAATTTTAATTAAAATAGCACGTGTATGTTACTTTTAGAAGAGAAACATCATAAGGAACGATCAGCTGGTGGCGATCTTTGTGCTCTGATCATTATCAGATTTAAAGTGAAAAGATGCAGTGGTAAATATAAATATTATGAATTCCCTTGGAACCAAACCTTTAATTTTTTCCTCAAGTTGTCGTATATTTCTAATTTTATGTTTAAGCAAACGAATCGTGAAATATGTAATTTTGTTTTTATACAGACAATCGTCTGATCTATTAGGATACCGGATGCCGGCCTTCGGGATACCGGGTCCATTTCTGTCATTTCTTTCATTATTGTAATTCTATTAACTTGAGCATCAAACTTATGCATATAAGACATTGCTACATTTTTATATCACCACATTATAACAGTGGGTTTAAACGATATCCGCTAACTTTGTAATAAACTAGTCGTACGTTTCGAACCGACAATAACTGACTTGGATAGCAGACAGCAAAAAATGACGTTATTGATAAAAGGGGTTTGAAACCGGACACATATGTTCTACTAATACTTATGTGCACTGCCGCCACACTATTTATTAGGACCATCATTAAGACACACTTTACACCTACAAATGCGACATTTAATTCACAGATGGTTTATCTATTGTAAACAATAGTACATAAGTCCCACATGAATAAGCGAAATGGTATCTAAGTCCAATATTTGACATGCAATTTAAAAGTAGCTGAATATTAAATGCTACAAGATGACCAGTACTTTTTTGTTACTATGCATTATACACAAGTTGTACATTTAAAGAGGTAACCGAAAGAAAGACAACGTTACTGTTGGGTCGTCTGTGGTAAAATAAACACAACAATAGTGTGTGGTTCGTTGTGATGAAATATACACAACAATAATATGTGGTTGTCTGGGGTGAAATAAACACAACAAGAGTGTGTGGTTGTCTGTGGTGAAATAAACACAATAATAGTGTGCAATTAGTTATCTGTGCTGAAATAAACCCAACAATAGTGTGTGGTTGTATGTGGTGAAATAAACACAACAATATTGTGTTGTTGTCTGTGGTAAAATAAACACAACAATTGTGTGTGGTTGTATGTGGTGAAATAAACGCAACAATAATATGTGGTTGTCTGTGGTGAAATAAACACAACAAGAGTGTGTGGTTGTCCTTGGTGAAACAAACACAACACGAGTGTGTGATTGTCTGTGGTGAAATAAACACAACAATAATATGTGGTTGTCTGTGGTGAAATAAACACAACAAGAGTGTGTGGTTGTCTGTGGTGAAACAAACACAATAACAGTGTGGTTGTCTGTGGTGAAAGAAACACAACACGAGTGTGTGATTGTCTGTGGTGAAATAAACAAAACAATAATATGTGTTTGTCTGTGGTGAAATGAACACAACAATATTGTGTTGCTGTCTGTTATGAAATAAACACAACAATAATATGTGGTTGTCTGTGGTGAAATGAACACAACAATAATGTGTGGTTATCTGGGGTAAATATAGAGGCAATAATAGTGTATGGTTGTCTGTGTTGAAATAAACACAACAAGAGTGTGTGGTTGTCTGTGGTGAAATTAACACATCAATAGTGTGTAGTTGTCTGTGTTGAAATAAACACAACAAGAGTGTGTGGTTGTCTGTGGTGAAATAAACACAATAATAGTGTGTGGTTATCTGTGGTGAAATAAACACTACAAGAGTGTGTGGTTGTCTGTGGTGAAATAAACACAATAATAGTGTGTGGTTGTCTGTGGTGAAATAAACACAATAATAGTGTGTAATTAGTTATCTATGGTGAAATAAACACAATAATAGTGTGTGGTTATCTGCGGTGAAATAAACACTACAAGAGTGTGTGGTTGTCTGTGGTGAAATAAACACAATAATAGTGTGTGGTTGTCTGTGGTGATATAAACATAACAATATAGTGTCGTTATCTGTGGTAAAATAAACACAACAATAGTGTAGGGTCGTCTGTGGTAAAATAAACACAGCAATAGTGTGTTGTTATCTGTGAAAAAATATCACAACCGTTGTTAACGTCTACTGTCTTTGGTTTTTAATTAATTGACATCATTTTTAATTTTGCCAATAAGCGAGACGGTGAATATCAAATTACAATGTCAGTATAATTTCTACAAAGCTCACCATTTAAAGTCATAGCAGCATTTCTTTTCTTGATAATGTTATACAAGTGTTGTTCACATAATATACAACCTGGATATTTTATACTCACCCTCGCGTAAGTTATTACATAATCATTTCTGCAAAGATTTTATTAAACTTTCTGGTAGATGGGCTCGTTTTTGTTGCTCTCTAGCGACATCTATGTGTAAAAATAACTCCATTGTCCACAGACTAGAGAATACTTGCAAATTATAGAACTTATATTTTGGTAGCTCGTGAGAAAAATTCGTTTATTTGTGTGGACGAACAAGTTTTATCTTGCATGTGGTAGTTTTGACACCGATATTCGTTGAAATACCTCGTGCCAACTGTCTGGCCTCAAATTCCGAGTTACAAATTGTTGAAACTGGGTCAAAATCGAGTTACTTATCACTTTATTACTCTAAAATTATTCCAAAAAATAAAACGTAAATATAATGCTTAATTAAAAAGTTGATGACTTACTATTGTGTCCTTGGGCAAGCCACTTTACATACATTCCCTCAACCCAGCGGATTAATGGGTTCTACCTTAATAAAGGAATAACCCGACGGTGTATGCGAGGTCATCTGATGATTGCTCGTGTGTTAACCCCCTTGGTTTTTCCATTTAATGGAATAAACATGAATAAATTATCCTATCATTTCTTAATAACACTTTATATTTTTACGTCCCATTCTATTTACTTTGATGCACCATACCTTCGCGGAAGTTCTTACACAACCATGCCGCTGAGTTTTTATTAAACATTCTTAGACATAAGGTCGTTATAGGTTGTTGCCCTGTATCGACTACTAAATTTAAACATATATTATTTATCTACCGAATTGTCATGTTTTAAAACCAATTAAAACGTTGTACTTAAACAATCCGCTATGTGTTTTCCGAGTAGCATTTCGAACCGACGATTTATCTTTACTATTGTAATAGCTGATTATATATTTTTGTTAATGTTAAAATAAAATGCAAAGCGTTTTGTTCTTTATTTTAAGGGCATTATGTTTTGCTCTCATAACCACTTAATTTTGTTTATATTATGTATTAATCGCGTTAGATTTTAAACCACAAGACCGTACAACATTTTGCTGTAGCTTGTGTAATTAATTGGGTACTTGTTAAACTATTGCGCCATCTGGTGCAAGTAAAACATAAAACTTGATCTAATGCAGGAGTCCTGTATTTTGCACTCTAAACATTCATTTGGTTGTTAGTTTAAAAGCAATATAAAAGAGAATTTGTTTGAATCTGCCACATTGTTTAAATCTGCCACATAAATCCTGGTTGACGCTAATCCAAATACCTCAGATATTAATAAAGCAAGGAATTAAATTAAGAGCCTCAAACATCGCGTGCGTAACCTCATACTAAAAGGAGGAGTTTGATTAATCAACGCGCTTTTTGTCCCACAAGTATTTGCATTATCCAAACACATTTTCTTTCCAAAGAAGATAATTAAGGAAATTAATAACTATATTTTTAAATTGTTTTGGTATCCAAATACTATTGAGAAAATAGCAAAGAAATAGCTGTTATCGCCACCTTTCGACGGCAGACTTTATAAATGCAAGCAGCATGTACCTCTCGCCTTTCTTATTACCTTCTAATAATGTAATCGACGAACCCTGGAAAGAATGGGTGCGATATAATCTTGGAACGACAATTAAATTAATAAATAATAACCTATACACCAATCTTAGACCTAACGCAAATGAACCAGACGATATAAATGGGGGAAATTAAGAGAATTATTAGAACATTAACACATAATCAATTTATATATTACAAACAAAGCAACACCCATTTACGATATCTTAATTAAAGAACGCACAGTCCCTAAAAATATAATATAAATAAAGCTATTATTCCATGGAGCCAAATTACAAAACGTCGATAAGCCCTATTTTATGGGAGACTGGACAAGAAACCAAAATTAATTATCTATTTTTATGAATAATATTGGCAATATACTTTAAGCACCTATAACTGGTATTTTTATTTTCTAATAATAACTGGTATTTTTATTTTCTCACTAACATCATAGCACTAATTCGCTTTTAAAGTATCTTTCAGAGAACAACAACGTATATCATCTCCATACAGTGACAACGTCCCCTCCATAACTATCCTAACTTGTATTTTTTGTGCAATCAAATCTATCGTGCCCTCTAAAGTTACTGCATTTTTTTTTGTAATTCTTAACGTGTTTTAGACTCCCAATACAAAGAAAATAATATCTCAGAAGCAACAAACACTGGTTGATTCTTCGGAGAGTGAGATACGAGTCCGATAGCTAGAATGGAGCCGGAACAGCCAATGGAGGTAAGTCGGGTGATTTGTCCGCACAATGTTAGTTGTAAATGAGCAGTGTTGAATTCTATCGATACATGGGAATATATGTATTTGATCAAGCGATGTATGATAATTCGTGCTTTGGTCAAAACATGTAATTATTTAGTAAAAGTAGGAAAAAATACTTGAGTGAAGGAGGCAAATTTGCTATAATTTTCATTACGCGACAATATGTATTTATATTGCTGACGCAACAATCTGAATTTATATATTGATGATGCAACAATCCCCGCTTTCATATTAATGACACAACAAAGCGCATTTATAATAATATTCACGTAAAAATTCCATTTATTTTGTTGAAGCAACAAGAACTTCGGAATCGAGGGGAACACGATTTGATTTTATTATTTTTTTCTATTTTTCTTTATTTTCTGCGTCGTGAGATCCTGTCATACATCGACCGTCGCGGTAGACGTCGATCAAGTGTTGTTTCCAACAGACATTAACGTTCACGTTATATACCGAAATATTCGATTTTCGTGGAGTTGTAGTTATTACGGAAATTGTGGACTTGTGCAGAAAACACTTGTCATTCACAGAATAAGACTTTGTACTCTAATCGTCAAAAAAAGCTATCGCACCTGTTTTGTTCTGCACTCTTAATCTTGTCTAATACGAGTTTTTAGCCTTGCTATCCTTTAGCTCAAAGCTGCGCATCCAACTCAAAAAATGGCTAAGAACAAATAAACCAGAAGTTTCATCATAAGGCTTTCAGCACTGACGTATTTTAATACTTGATTACGGTAAGCGGAAATAATAGCTTCTTTCGGTTGGTCATCAATAGTTGAGGGATAAGGTGGCGGTCGGTGGAATCAGATTGCACACTTTGAAAAGGTTGTTAAGGAACGCGGTCCTAATTCGAAAATAACGCGTATATTTTAAATAAAAAACAGTTTTTTGTCCTCATTTCATAATTGTTGATAAGATTAAAACGGAGTGATACGACAAGACGATACGGTTATTAAGAGAATCGATCGCGAAAACCTTAAATCCCATACATAATTCAAGATTATAAATTCACTGCAATGCGGATATTTGGACTCGATTGTTTATACAAATTTTCACAATGGAATTTAATTTTGGCAATTCTGTTCTACTACATCATTTTTGAGATCTTTTTGCTTCTAAACACCAATGTTAGCTACATAAACAAGAGAAATTACCCGAATGTATAATAAGTGGATATTAGGTGTAATAAAAAAAATTAGAAAATAAGATGTTTTACACAACCACAATGGTTCTTTCCTGCAACCGAAGTTTCGGAAGACCGAAAAAAATAAATATTTTGTTTCTTTTATGAATGTACACGGGTTTTAAAAAAAGGTAGATTGCACGTAACATCCTCACTTTTAAACAAACAACCATTTATATATTACTTTATTTTAATAGAGTTTTTTTCTGCGTTAGTTGAATAGTATTATGTATTGTAATAAAGTATGTATTATTAAAATACATATTTTAGAAACAATTGGTATTGCGATGATCCATGAGTCCGGTTTTATTCAAATTTCTTTTTACAACCGGTGCGATATTTAATTCTAATTTGTGCAGACGTACCTTATCTACTTTCTTAAATGCAAGTACTGCTTAATAACGATACATTTTTCCAACATCGGATTGATATAATTTTTAAATATATTTTAAATTCAATTCTGTCATTATTCAGGAAATGCAACCTTCCATTGGTACTCTTGTAGGAGATGTTCATTACAACAATCTACCTTTAGATCAAGTGCTACTAATCCTTCGGGACATTCAACAAAACCAACGGCAAATTCTACAAATCTTACAACAACCACAAAACACTCAACAGCTTCAACAAAACGAGCTACATGCGGACCATTTGCAGGAAATAATACCGGACCTACAAAAGCCTCAACAAAACCAGCTACATGCGGATCAATTACAACAAATACTACAAACCCTAAAACAATTCCATCAATATATTCAACAACTCCAACAACGAA
>CH000250.1:21720-61414 GCA_000149265.1 Ciona savignyi | reverse complement strand
GTCGTTCCGCATGAACAACTCCCTCCTAAGAAAAAAATTACCCACAACACACCAGGAGTTCCCACAAGCGACTCAGTGACGTCACAAATGTCGATCAGCTGTAGCGTCAGTTTTGATGACATTAAGTGATGTACATTAAGTACCCCACTTATGTCTGGGTTTGAGCACTGGTTTATAAAAGAAAAAGTCCAATAGATCGGTGATGGAAACCATAAATTTATTTTACAGCAAAATAATAATTATACTACATCGCCAAAAAAGCATTTAAAACATTTGGAGTTAGCGTGCCGAAGAAAATATTGTGTCGCCGGCAAAATATTGTGTCGCCGGCAACCACTCGGCGACAAACACAAGAGTTGTTTACTGTTCGGCGATTTAAAGTTAATATAACGATAAACGAACGGCACTGTATACGTAGGAAAAAGGCAACACGTCTTAGTTTATACGGTTGATCACACAACTAGTCATGTAGACTCCGTAATATTACATTCTCCTTTCCTGGATGGCAGGTGTTGGCCGGTACCTCTAAATACTACAGGACCGCTTGGAGCGCATGGAGCGCTTAAATCGCTTGGATCGCTTACTATACTTCGTAATTACAAAATCCATGATAATAATGTTAGGGTTGGTGTTAAAGTTAGTTCTGGGGTTGAGATTAGTGTTTGGGGCAGGGTTAGAATTACTTTCCATAGCAATCTAAGTGATCCAAGCGGTCCAAGCGGTCCAAGCGGTCCAAGCGGTCCAAGCGGTCCTGTAGTATTTAGAGGCACCCGGTGTTGGCTGCCATCTTTAAAAATCAACATATAGAATCTAAGTTTAAATGTAGAGATGTGATCACACAAAGTAGAAAGCATAGGCATGTAAGTTTTACAGACTTAAAGAAAATATTAAAGCATACTTATCAGTTTTAGGGGGGTAGACCTGAGTGATATGGTATTACCTGCTATATCCTTGCTGTCATAATGTTTCCTTGTTTTATAGCTGCTACATGTAAATGGACTGTATATAAGGTTTACCCGGTTTGTCCCGCAGATTGACATAAATATAAATTCTGACCTCAATAAAGATGGAGCAAAGGCTTTGGGTGATTGTCTGCGCAACATCAGCGAATTACGAATTGATGAGACATGGATATCCGTAAAAAGTCGCATCATCTTACGTGAAGCTGTTCAACAACTTCCCAACCCTCAAGTAAGTAAGCTTACCTTTATTTATTTTTTTGTTAAATCTTTCATACGGTACATCATACACTCAGTTAATATGTACTTATTTATTCGGAGTAATATTAATATTTGCATTTGATAAATATATTTACTTTGTAATTGTGAACTGTAATTACACCCCATAAGTTTAAGATTAAAATACCCTTATTTGTATTTATTATTTATTTACTTCACTGTGTATTATGTAACAGTTTATTAATCATTTAAGATAAATCTCTGAAGTGTTAGCCCCTACTGTTGCAGTTATATCACAAGTTATATTGTATTGTATTGCGTGAGAGTGTAGGCTATTGTTTGACTTCCGTTCTATATAACTGGAGTATTGTTCATAACAAAGTTAAACTATTTTATTGCTTAAGCATCTGTATGAAATTGACTTCCGTTCTATATAACTGAAGTACTGTTTATAGCAAAGTTAAACTATTTTAATGCTTCTATATGAAAGCGTGTAAATCATTTTATATAATATGTAACAGCTTTAATCTTTTAATATAAATCCTTCTGAATTGCTAATCCCAACTGTTACAGTTATGTTACAAGTTAACCCTTATTTAATTAGATAATTATATATACATTTTTTTTATTTTTTTTTTTTTTTTTTTTTCGCAGGGAGCGCCAAACTAGATAACTTTTACTTTTTTTGGTGCCTTCCTGTTTTGCTGTAGTATTTTTTATTTCTTTGGTTAATTATTGGAATTTCAGTTAACGCCATATTTGTTTTGGTATATATATATATATGACATGTATTTTTAAATTGTTGGTTATAAACGCTGCAGCGAGAGAAACAAAAATAAAAATTGTATTGTGTAAAAAAAAAAATTGTATTTCAACTGACCTGTTTCTAACAGCTGATTATAACCGGTAACCATTTGGTTAATAAGAAAGTTTAATCTTAAAATTTGCCAACAAAGTAATAAATTTCAAGAAAACTGTACCGGTACTTAAAAACTTTGAATACAAGTATTTTTTATTTTGCTGTTTTTACACGATTTATCATAAAGCTTTTCAAAATATAAATATCCTATCCTATGGTAAAAAAAAGAAACAAAACCGAAAAAATCTGTTTCCTAAGTGTGTTTCGTCAAATTTGTCAAAATGACCAAATGTGGTCATTGACCACTGGTCAACTTGTTTAGGGTTTAAACTTGAGATATACAAATCATATTGAACAGGCAACATTAATTGAACTGTCCCGTCGGACAATTGCAACACAATATTTATATTTTTAACTTATGGTATTGTTTTTAACTTAAATAACCTTATGGTACCTTTATTCACTTATATTTTTAACTTATGGTATTAGACCTTACATCACCTGTCTCGGGAAGACAGACAAACGTTAATGTTGAGTCCTGCAGAGACATTAGCGATATCAACAAGGAAAGGGGCGTGACAGGTTTAAATGTAACGAAAGGTCATTGCTAACTTATACTTGGTAGGCACTTTAACCAAGGTGTACTAGGTACGATATCCAAATCCTGTATGTTAAAAATAAATCCCATCTCTATTTGTTCATCAAACACAATGTCGCAGTACTCCAGATTTATTGTATTTTTTGAACTTATTAAACCATTGAGTTATGGTGATGTCTGCTAAGCGCTGTAACAGGTGCTCATTTTCTATTATATATATGGAGTGGTGGACCATTCGCAAATAAATATAATTCTTGGTTTGGCAGTAATATGCGAAAACTTCAACTAAAATAAATATTAAGCTTAACATACGCGGCAACGTAGTTGTCATAATACATAATCAGCAACGTAAATAAATGGGGAATGAGACGCCGTGCATTCGACAAAACACAAAATGCTGATTTTTGCACGTGTATGTGAATAATATTATCAAGCATGCACACACTTTCCTGTCAAAATAAATTAGATATGACATATACCAGTAATATGTGTGTGGTCATATAATTAGTGGAAACTAATATGTTTTCGTGCATAGCTATAGTGCTTTCGCTTTGTGATGATACAAATTAAAACTTTTAAATATAATTGTAATCATTTTAATGTATTTTAAATATATAGTAGGCGCTGCTTAATATAACCACTTTGGGACCAGACCATTTTTGTTATAATATCCGAACGGTGATAAAGACCAAAGTCGCCAAAACCTTGCCTGAATCGACGCCGTGAGCCACATGAAATCCAAATGATTTATCGTTTAACTAAAGTATCAGTGTGTTGTTGGCAGTAAACAAGGACTAGTACTGAAAAAGAACAAGTGACTGTAAAACAAAGTATTGTATAGTATGTTACAATACTGTACGACTGTGTTAGTAATTCTACGTCATAGCGATGTGACTGTCATTAAGACGTGGTACAGAGCGCACACATGGCATGCATGCGTACACATCAAACATGCATGTTGAAAAGACTAAGTTATAAGTGTGTAATAGGAAAAATACTCTACTGTAACAAGAGAAATGGAGAAAATGTTAGTTATATTATCCGATATTTGGTCATAATAAGTGGCTGGGCATATTATACTTTTGTGGATAAAGTAAATAATGTTTAAAATATATAAGCAAAGTTGGTTATATATTTACTCAATTTCTCCACTTTCATACCATGTTCTAATGATTTGTTCAGCTATTGGGATAAATGGTAATGAAATACTTTTAAATAATATTTCATGTGTATGTAATTTGGTACAAAACGGAAGACCTAGACAATATAGTTAATTCTAATATCAAGCATTTTATATACAATCCAGGAAAATTTATATTTAATTACTCTCCAACTACATGATTTATACAACTCCATATTTGCAATTATATACAATGTATTTGTGCTTTTTAACTATGAATATATTTCCTCAGGACCTGGTTGTATATGGTGAATGGGGTGAACAGAACGGTACTAAATGGTTGGACACTTGGACAGTTTATGCACATGATAAAGCTGATGATCTAAAACGAATTCTTCAACTTGAACCTGGGAAGGTTGGATAAAATGTGGCTTTCAATATGTCATGTATTATTTAATTTCATAAATTAGTTTGTTAAATGGTAGGTTTATATGAAAGTATTTATCCATTGAATTAAAATATCATTCTTTTATAATTTTAACATAATTATTAAGTAAATAGAGGTAATACCTTGTTTTTTGTGGATAAATATTGTTTAACTTTACTCAAATATAAATGATGTTTCTCATGATAAATAGCAAATTATCCTCAAATTTTATTTTCAGATCACTAGGTTATCGTTGCATGCATGGGATAGAACAGTAAGTACATCTGTGTTTAAATTGTAAATTATAACAAAGACGTTTACCAACCTGGTGAAGAGATTGCACTCATTTCTAAATCTCCCAATTTATCCGGATTAATATCTTATTGTCCCATGTCATGTATTCAACTCCTAATGTAAAGCATTTTCTTTGATTATTATAATGCAATTGCCATATATCGTTTTTATGGATAGTACCATCTTGGCTTTATTAATCATAAAAGCTTTTTCCTTATGAATATTTTTATATGAAAAATACATTTCATTTATAACCATGTAATCAGGGTTTATATTCCTGATCACGCTGTATTATAAACACAATGGTCAGCACATCAATGCATTATTTATCACCAAGGTGTTAATTATTTGACATTCCATAATTTTAGTTTAAAGTTTATATAAAGGTTGGTAAATGCTTTGTAATGAGCCATAACTACATCGTATACGCAACAGACTTGTAGTAAGTCCATGCACCATTTTAATAACAAAACCCAGATAAGTGATAACAAATGGAGTTTGGTCATAGGGAACCTGGAATAATGAATTAGAGATGAGGGTTATAGCTGGATATTTGCAACCGCACATGGAAGCTCTGGATGAACTTCATTTATATGGATACGGACAGCTGATCGTAGGTTTGAGCCAAGCTATCAATGAGCGACAGAACAAGGTAAATATACCAACTTTTTGTTGATGTGTTAAACATGACCATTTGATTTAAGCTGCTTGATTCCTGTTGGAAAACCTCAATCCCTGCTGTGCAAAGTATTAAAAGTGACCTATCCAGTATTTGTAGCACGTTTTCCTCTAAGTGCTTACCGAATTACATATGAAGACAAAATTATTAAATGAGTTTATCACAGGTTTCGGATTGTTGTAAAAATAGAAAACAACAAATTAACACTTTTTTACTCTGTACTATGTCGACTGTCATTTTTGTCGATTTTATGAGTTTACTTTTAAGTTAGTCCGGCCGGTTAGTCTAGCGGTTATGTGCGTCGCCTTTCAATCGAAAGTTTGCAGGTATGATACTGGTCGCTAGCTAGACGGGTGTGTCTTTGGGCAAGGCAGTTTACAGACATTGCATGAGCCAGCGAATTAATGGGTTCTACTAAATTGAAGAAACGTGTGAATCATAAAAAAAAACACTGCAATAGCTGCGGTAACCCGACGGTGGGCGTGAGGTTATCTGACGATTGCTCGTGTGTTAACCCCACTGGTTTTCCCATTTACGGGTAATAACATGAATGTCCTATCATATCCTAAGTTCCCAATTTTTAAGTAATATATTAGTTGGTTACTAGAAACTGTGATTTGCGGATTGCTTTAATGTGAACTTATAAACACTCAATTGTATCCCATGCCCCGAGCCGATTGATTCAGTTCCAAATGATACAGATCCATTATGTAGGTATGGGAGTATGGGAGAGTGAAAGAATAAACGCGAATCTGCCATGCAACCGAGCTAACCATCTTCACAACTTTGTTGAATCTTTATGTTACAACCAAGTTTACTTTCATTTCAGATGGTCTTGGATATAAGGCGATCTAAACTCGATGAAGATGGAGCGAAGGCATTGGGCGATTGTCTGCGCAACATCAGCAAATTACATATCGATGAGTCGCGTTTAACCGTACAAAGTCGCATCATCCTACGTGAAGCTGTTCAACAACTTCCCAACCCTCAAGTAAGTCTTTTTAACTTTCTTTAATTTTAGATTTAATATTTTTCAACCGACTTGTTTATAACAGCTAATTGCAATCGTTTACCATTTGGTTAATATTCAACCCTCATTACTACAGAGATTTAATATGATATGCAGCAATAAAACAACAACTCAAGAAACCAACTAGAGTACTAGACGTTTTTATTAGTCACTTAACGTAATAGATTTCAAGCAAAAGTTTTATATTAAATAGCAAGTATATTTATGACATGAAGGAAAGCTACATCCCTTATCTTTACCCATAAGGATTGTTTGGCCCTGATCCAAATTTCATCTGGTCAAATAATAAAATACAATACTAATGTTTCTTTAAAAAAACAGTCTACTATCAAGTAATAACATTAAATGAAAGTTTTTTGTACAGATAGTGTCGGTTTATATACATATAAACACGCTTATTGTAGACGCACACACGAACCAGAAACTATAATATTCTTATACTGTATATAAGCTTGAAAAATGACTATTATGAAGTAGAGCAGTTAATGTCATAATATCTGTAATGCGTTTCTCCATACCGAAAGTTTATCTATGGTGCGAAAATGTTTTTTTAAGAAGGAGTTCGGAAATACAACTTGGATCATAGCATCAATAGTATAGGATAGGATATATTTATCCCCGTGGATGGTAAAACCAAGGAGCTTAACACACGGGCAACCGTCAGATAACCTCACACCCACCGTCGGGTTACCAAAGCAGTATGTTGTGTATGATAAAAACGTTCCATCAATTTGGTAGAAACCATTAATCCGCTTGGTTCAGGCAATGTCCGTAAAGTGTCTCGCCCAAGGACTATCGACCAGTTTCGCAACTGCAACCTTTCGATTGAAACGCACTTAACCGTTAGACCAACGGGCCGGACAAATCTTCTACATAGTCCTATACACTTTAAGTATTGTTTTTTTTTCTGTGTGCTTCGCGCCGCATAATAAACTCGATCTTGGTTAAATGTACATTCGAGATATTAACATTGTAATACCAATCATTAATATTCAAAGACTCAGCAAATATATGAACAAATAGAAATGCATGTAAAGTGTTTTTTAATGCCAAATGGATATTTACACATTAAATGCCACCAATATACGACTTACAAAAAGAACACCACTTCTGCAAGTATTTTTGAGTTTTTAGACGCTGATGAACATAAGTAACAAAAGCCGAATGATTTGCGCCAGGAAGATTAAAATATTGTATAACTTAGACCTTTGGAATCCGGACGGTTAGAACTTAACTAGAACCAAAGGGATTTTTTGACGACTCTGATATTTTTATATTATAAAAAAATATATAGAACCTGTATTATCTCATATAGCGCACGTATTTTAAAAATAGCGCATGTATTATGCGTAATGCGTTTCTCTATTTTTTTGACACATCTTCACCGAATGTGCTTGTTAGTGCTCTAGCGCCTCACTAGAGTTGTTTTAAAAAAATTCCAAAAATTCAATATGTATGCGTCCACGTCATATTCTATCTAAGAAAATAAATATTGCAGAGAATTGTTAGGCACACAACGACTACCCCGTATATACTCGCCAATAGGCCATGCCACTGTATTGGTCTGGTCAATCTAGTAGTTCGTCAAAGGTTTGACAGGCATGGCTTGTCGCCCCGACATCTACCAAAAGGAATAATGTAATCGAAATGAAAATTTGACATTTCTTAGACAACATGGTCTAGATATGCTGAAACTAAAATTTTGGGTGATAAACTCAGGGGAATTCACCTGCGGCGTTAAACACCAAAACGATATTTTTTTCTAATAAATTAGATTTTGTGTATATTGCGATTGAACGGCTGCTCTAATTTTATTAAAATTCGGTAAAATGTTAAAACATTAGACACTCTGTGCCAATTAAAAAAGACAAATTTAACTTAGTTTAATTTCTATGAAAACTAAGATATGTTCCTGAATTATGATTGTGACAGGCATGCTTTATCGCACCGACATCTCCAACAAGAAGTCGACAAATCAGATTAAAACTTTAAGAATTGTTACATAATATGACGCACTTATGTAAAAAACCAAAACTTATATACTAAACCCATGGGAATTCCCTAAAACAATAAAAAACTAAATCGGGCTGTTTTGGAAAATTAGCTTTATTTTACTACCGCGCTCAAAAAGAAGCTTTAATTTAAAACCTTTTTGGTAATATGCTCGTAAATTTAAGACATTTATTTTTTATTCAAATAAACATGGAAAATAAGTTTGGTATGTTAACTATGGGTCCCATGCGAAAAATGGAATGAACTGTCCCGTCGGACAAGCGCAACACAATATTTATATTTTTAATTTATGATATTGTTTGTAACTTAGGATACCTTAAATAACCTTATGGTACCTTTAATCACCTTTATTTTTAACTTATGGTATTAGACCTTAAATCACCTCTCTCGGGCAGACAAACAGACGTTAATGTTGATTCGTACAGAGGCACGAGCAATATCAACAAGGGTCACAGAATTAAATGTAACAGAAGGTCGTTGGTTACTTAGACTTGGTGCGCACTTTAACCAAGGTCGAAATTTATTGTATTTTTCAACCCATTTAACCATTGAGTTATGGTGATGTCTGCTAAGCGCTGTAACAAGTGCTCATTTACTAATATATATATGGAGTGGTGGACCATTCGCAATTAAATATAATTCTTAGTTTGGCAGTAATATGTGTAATGGATTGGTCAATGTAATGTTTTATGGTTATTGTTATTTTGGTTTTGTGTGTTATATTTTTGTAACTTTTCCACTTTAATCGTGTCACTTTGCACTTATCTTTATTCACTGTGTTCGTAAGTTGCACCTCTTCAGGCGTTCTAGCCGTTTCTACCCGCACGCACAGATAATTATTAGTTCGCACCTGTTTGTTTGTGCGCGCTTTTAATGTTGTCCGTTCCGAATGATCTAAAGAATTAGTTCTCGTTGTTCATCCCAACGGTCGGATGGTATTTTGATTGATCGTGTCGTATCGAGTAAGCTGTATATTTGAGTATTACGGTTGAGTATTGAGTATTGTACGGTGTATTGAGTGACATCGTGGTCATGTACCGTTATCGGATACCAGTTGACGTTTGTCGCAGTTTTATTGTTCTTTTAGCCGTGTTAATATTTTACGTTTTATTAAATCGACCTATCGTATTGGCGTATTATATACAGTAGACTAAGGCAGACAGGTCTCACGATTGGCCGTTAGAACAGGTTTCTGGGACCACACATTCTTAGGCGCAAAGGCCGTAACATATGCGAAAAGTTTAAATGAAATAAATAATAAGCATAACATATCCGGCAGCGTAGTTGTCATAATCCATAATCAGCAACGTAAATAAATGGGGAATGACACGCGGTGCATTCGACATTACACAAAATGCTGATTTTTGCACGATCCTGTGAAAAATAAAATCAAGCATGCACACACTTTCCTGTCAAAATAAATTAGATATGACATATACCAAAATAAATTACATATGACATATATAAAGTATTTTAAATATATGGTAGGCGCTGCTTAATATACCCACTTTGGGACCAGACCATTTTTGTTATAATATCCGAACGGTAATAAAGACCAAAGTCGCCAAAACCTTGCCTGAATCGACGCCGTGAGCCACATGATATCCAATTGTCGTCAAATACATCGTTTAACCCAAGTAACAGAGTGACGTTGGCAATAAACAGGACAGTACTGAAAACAGTACCAGTGAATGTAAAACTAAGTACTATATAGTATGTAACAATAGTACCAGTGAATGTAAAACTAAGTTCTTTATAGTATGTAACAATAGTACCAGTGAATGTAAAACTAAGTACTATATAGTATGTGAAAAATACTCTACTGTAACAAGAGAGATGGAGACAATGTTGGTTATATTATCCGATATTTGGTCATAATATGTGGCGGGTCATATTATACTTTTGTGGATAAAATAAAGAATGTTTGAAATATATAAGCAAGGTTGGTTATATATTTACTCAACTTCTCCGCTTTAATACCATGTTCTAATGATTTGCTTAGCTATTGGGATAAATGGTAATAAAATACTTTTGAATAATCTTTCATGTGTATTTAAATGGTACAAAACGGAAGACCTAGACAATATAGTTAATCTAATATCAAGCATTCTATATACAATACAGGTAAATTTATATAAAATTATTCTCCACCTAAATGGTTTATCCAACTCCATATATACAATATATTTCTGCTTTGTAACTTTGAATATATTTCCTCAGGACTTGGTTGTAGTCGATGGTCGTGGTTGGGGTGAACAAAACGGTGATCAATATGTGAAGACTTGGACAGTACATGTAAGTGATCAAGCTGATGATCTGAAAATTCTTCAACTTGAACCTGGGAAGGTGAGATAAAATGGTTACTTTCAGCATGTGATTTATTATTTCAATATCATGAATTAGTTTTTTAAATGGTAGGTTTATATGAAAGTATTATTCATTGAATTAAAATATCATTCTTTCATAATTTTAACATTTAAAGTGAATAAAATTAATACCTTGTTTTTTGTGGATAAATAATGCTTAACTTTATAAGAAAAAAAAGATGTTTTATATGATAAATATCAAATTATCCTCAAATTTTAATTTCAGATCACGAGGTTATTGTTGCAAGCACGGGAATATCCAGTAAGTACATCTGTGTTTGATTTGTAAATTATAACAAAGACGTTTACCAACCTGGTGGAGAGATTGCACTAATTTCTAAATCTCCCAATTTATTCGGATTAATCTCATATTGTCCGATGTCATATATTCAACTCATAATGTAAAGCAATATCTTTGATTATTATAATGCAATTGCCATATATCGTCTATATGGATGGTACCATCTTGGCTTTATTAATCATAAAAGCTTTTTCCTTATGAATATTTTTATATGAAAAATACATTTCATTCATAACCATGTAATCAGGGTTTATATTCCTGATCATGCTGCATGATAAACACATTGGTCAGCACATTAATGCATTGTTTATCACCAAGTCGTTAATTATTTGCAATTGTAAAGGTGGGTAAATGCTTTGTAATGAGCCATAAGTACATCGTATACGCAACAGACTCGTAGTAAGTTCATGCACTATTTTAATAACAAAACCCAGATAAGTGATAACAAAAGGAGTTTGGTCACAGGTACCTTGGAATAAAGATTCAGAGATGAGCGATATAGTTGGATATTTGCAACCGCACATGGAAGCTCTGGATGAACTTTGGTTAGGGGATTTCAGACAGCTGATCCTAGATTTGAACCAAGCTATCAATGAGCGACAAAACAAGGTAAATATATTAACTTTATGTTGATGTGAAAAATATCTAGTCATTATGACAGATTGTAGTTTACCACATGCTTCAGTTTATTGGTAAAATTAGGAAATCCTATTCCATTGTGGTATACTCATAACATATTTTATTATCTATTATATTTTAATTATTTAACATTTGCGTGACCTTTTATTAAGTAGTATATCGTAAAAATAAATAAATCAATTTTGTTTTGAAACGATTAATGTGAACAACAATGAAAAATTCCACTTAAAACTAGTCTGATATTAGACCTGTTAATGCAAATCAATTTATAAAAAATCCAATTTTTTCCATTGTGATAACGTTTGTGATAAATGTTCGTTTCCCATCTACAGGAATACAACATTAAAATTTTTCGATATGTATTTACCTCATGAGATATTCTTGTTATATACAGATAAAACTTGGCTTGTATAGACTTAGAAGTGGTAAACTGCTTTCTGATGAAGTTGCCCAATGTGTGTCAAGTTGCCTCGGCAAAATATCGGAACTGGATTTGGGGAATTACAGACTTTTACCGAACAGTCACATTATCATGCAAGATGCGATCAAACAACTCCCTTCTCCCCAGGTAAGCCTCAGATTCATGAGATGTTTATTTGTTCTAATTAGTTTTAATACAACTTATCTTCTTTTGTTTAACATTTCACATTTGTTGCCAAATTAATAAAAATTTTAATAAAAAAAGTTAATGAACAATTGTAAATAATGTGCATTGTGTTCTATTGCATCACAAATGTAAAAAAAAATGTTTATAAAATTATTAGATTAACTATTTGGGTTAATTATATCCGACCGCATATGATCGCATTCAAACTGTTACTTTGGTGGGAAATCTGTTGTAATATGAAAAATTAATATAAATTACTTGCAGGATTTCATTTTGAGAGGAATGTACATCTCTGACCTAATGAATTGGTTCGATATGTTCAAAAGTAGAAGATAAAATTCCCGGACAATAAAACAACGTTGTCAGTTCATCTGAAAACATCCAAAAGCGTCGACTTTTTAAAGAAATTTTAAACGAGTCAACAATAATATTTTTTTTACCAACTAACTACAAACCACTATCATTAAACAACATATATAATGGAGCATAACCAATACAGTTTTTACCACGTACATGGCTGTGTATCCATTTGGCTACACGATTCCAAGCTAATATATACATAATCGTTACAATAATATTGTTAAAGAAAATGACATTTCTACACTCACCAATATTTCAATGTATTTATTCACCATTATTCCAATGCATCGTACCCACCATTATTCCAATGCATCGTACCCACCATTATTCCAATGTATCGTACCCACAATTATTCCAATGAATCGTACCTACCATTATTCCAATGTATCGTACCCACAATTATTCCGATGCATCGTACCCACCATTATTTCGATGCATCGTACCCACCATTATTCCAATGCATCGTACCCACCATTATTCCAATTCATTATACCCACAATTATTCCAATGTATCGTACCCACCATTATTCCAATGTATCGTACCCACCATTATTACAATGCATCGTACCCACCATTATTCCAATGCATTGTACCCACCGTTATTTCAATGTATTGTACCCACCATTATTCCAATGCATCGTACCCACCATTATTCTAATGCATCGTACCCACCAATATTACAATGCATCGTACCCACCATTATTCCAATGCATCGTACCCACCATTATTCCAATGTATCGTACCTACCATTATTCTAATGCATCGTACCCACCAATATTACAATGCATCGTACCCACCAATATTACAATGCATCGTACCCACCATTATTCCAATGTATCGTACCCACCATTATTCTAATGCATCGTACCCACCAATATTACAATGTATCGTACCCACCAATATTACAATGCATCGTACCCACCATTATTACAATGCATCGTACCCATCATTATTCCAATGCATTATACCCACCATTATTCCAATGTATCGTATCCACCATTATTCCAATGTATCGTACCCACCATTAATCCAATGCATCGTACCCACCAATATTCCAATGCATCGTACCCACCATTATTCCAATGTATCGTACCCACCATTATTCCGATGTATCATACCCACCAATATTCCAATGCATCGTACCCACCATTATTACAATGCATCGTACCCACCATTATTCCAATGCATTGTACCCACCGTTATTTCAATGTATTGTACCCACCATTATTCCGATGTATCATACCCACCAATATTCCAATGCATCGTACCCACCATTAATCCAATGCATCGTACCCACCAATATTCCAATGCATCGTACCCACCATTATTCCAATGTATCGTACCCACTATTATTTTAATGCATCGTACCGATCATTATTCCAATACATCGTACCCACCATTATTCCAATGTATCGTACCCACCATTATTCCAATGCGCCGTACCCACCATTATTCCAATGTATCGTACCCACTATTATTTTAATGCATCGGACCCACCATTATTCCAATTCGTCGTACCCACCATTATTCTAATGCATCGTACCCACCAATATTACAATGTATCGTACCCACCATTATTACAATGCATCGTACCCACCATTATTCCAATGTATCGTACCCAACCATTATTCCAATGCATCGTACCCACTATTATTCCTTTATGTAGTGTTAATGCCTAGAAGTTCATTTTTTTAATTAATGAAATTGGTTGGTATAATAGTCTACCGTGCTTTATAACACGTCGGTTGGATAGCTGGTATATTTAATTGGTGGAAAAGTAATGCGGTTGTATATTTAGATTTATTTAATGAGGGCATGTAAATAAATATTGTACATAATATACTGTTTTGTTGGCGACACAGGATTAATGTTGAAATTTGGTCAATGGATTTGGGGATTTAGAGTAATCGTGTGAAAAATGTAGAAAATTTAGTGAACCCGTGTATTGTGCTTAAGGTGTTAAGTCGGCGTCTTATCGTCTGACCCTGACCGTGATATGGCGTCTGCCCTTGTCAAAGGTTGTGGCGTCAAAACCCTATAGTTTCCAGCAAGGCACTTGGCGGTCGTAATTGGAAACCTTTATGTCAGACTTTAAAATCGTTGAACTTATGTTTTAATTGATGGAATGTAGGTTAATTTAAAAAAAAATCGAATTAATTAATTGTAGATAGGGCAATGCTTGTTTGAAACCCAATTAACTGTCCATTCACTCCATTCCAACTCCGGTAGGATCAACCGTGACCAGTGACCACCTTGCGACGGCTTTTCGTTTGCATTGGATGATTGCGAGATTTGTTGCAGCGAGATAGAATGATAACATTGGCGGAAAACAAATATTAACTCAATAAAACAAGTGGTCAAATTTCAAGAGAACAGACACAAAATGACAAATACATTTACACGGGAAATCGAATTGTCACCAACTTATGCAAAACATTATCATATCTCAGCTAATCGACCTTTAACTAATGCCTGCAATATAATTTGCCAGCGGTTTTCCATCATCGTAGTTAAAATTAAGTGGAATAGTGGATTAAAGGTAACCCAGTATTGCTTGAGTAATCCCATAAAGCCTGTGTTGAATCCCTGGTTCGAATCGTGAAAATTATTCGTTTTACATAATTTTTGCTTGTGTTACCGGAGCTATTGCAGTGTGTTATGTATGATATACGCGTTTCTATAATTTGAAAGAAGCAATTAAACCGGTGGGTTTAGGCAATCAATGTCCATTAAGTGCCTTGCCAGGAACATAACTGACTACCTAGCGACCAATTTCGAACATGCAACCCTTCGGCTAAAGGGAACGCACTTAACCAATAGACTAACCTGTCGGACAGGTTGCGTTACTACTAGTCAGTTCAGCATGGGGCACAACGGTAGCATAACCTTAAGTGATGTAATCTTTTATTTTTGGGCGAAACTTGGATAAGAATATATAATCTCCTGGCAAGCGTCTTTTTAGTGACTTGCGTTGCTTTAGTGCCATCAACCGGTTGTTGGGAACTCTAGTTTGCCTCAAGGATATTTCAATCTGATTATGTTTTCAAACCTTGGTTGCCGTTTCTTCTATCATCTTAATTGCTTGTCTATCCTCTATAGACAGCTCACATTGTTGTTTCTGTGTTAAGTCATTGAATTCTTACGAAAATAATTGCAAAATTTCGTTGCACGAGTTATCTGCAGGTTAATACTGTTTTATGATTTGGACATAAGCGTAGAACACATTAGCTTTGCCCTAGCCCAGGGGTGGCCAACCAGTCCGAGACTAAGAGCCAAATTTCTTACTGTATTACCACAAAGAGCCATATCCTACATACAATGACAGAAATTTACAAGTCTTTTATTGTTAAAAATGTTACTTAGTGGGACTTCTGGCATTCTTTGTTTTGAACAATCCTCTTCAAATCTGGCTTGTATTCCGTTGTTGCTAATCGAAGCAATTCTTTCAGATGACTATCAGTCAGAACAGATCGATGCTTTGATTTCACTAGTTTTAGGGTAGAAAACACACACTCGCTGACGTAAGTGGCCCTGCCTAGTGTCAAACACAAAGAACAATACGGAAAGCGGGAAACCTACCTAACAGCAAACAACATCAAGAAATAGATTAAAAAATAGCAAGGGGATTGCATTTTTTACATAGCCTACTTTTACATAGCCGTACATTTTCGGGACATAGCCTTCATGTAGAAGAAATAGGGCCTGCGGAAAAGAGCCGCATGAAACTGAGCGAAGAGCCGCATGCGGCTCGCGAGCCGCTGGTTGCCCAGCCCTGCCCTGGCCGATAAAAGGTGAGAGATCAGCCCCGAATATGGGCCAACCAAGTACTGTGTGGAGAATCAGGTACTTTTATGGTTGGTGGGCTTGCCTATATCTTGCACGGAATCTGACCTGAGTTCTCCAGCTATTTAGATTTCGAAATTGACTTCGTCTCGGAAGGTTTCTTTACTGCGTCTTATAAACTATAATGTGAAACACATACAGTTTAACTGATTGACTGCTCATACCCGGAGCCGCGCTCCAAGCAGGAAATTTATTTTTGTCCGTATTCCAAAATGCGTTTCTTATAATGAAATATTTGAAAAAGAATTTACACACATAACGAAACTAAACAGTCCGCCATGTATTGCGTAATGTGGGAGGGATTACATAGGAAGTATTGGTTGTGAAATTATTGGTGGTCCAAGTAGAGGGCAAGAAATCAAACCAAAGCATTATTCTGACGTAAACTAGGCTAGAACCAAAATATACCACTCGTATAAAAAAAAACTATGCGAGTAGCACCGGTTCAAAATGTTTTGATTAAATCCACTACCAGTATGTTTCTTTAGAATATAGGTGCATCCAATGTATTGCCAATAGTACCAGTCAAAGTCCGTGCTAGAGGTTCCAACAAGTTCGTAATCATTCCAGAGTTTCTGGACAACGGAAGCAAAAATTTATTCATAACTGACTCACTGATCAAAAGGCAGCAAGTAAGTGACCCAGAAGTTAAAATCTGCACAAAAACAATAAATAACCAATGTGAACCTGAGATGGTGAAAGTTATCAAAGGTCTGGAACTATTTTTAATGTTTCGATTCTATTTCAATAAGGGAATAAGGTCTAAATACATTAACCTGATCTTCTGTCGTTCTTTGGTATCACGATACTCACAAACTAAGCAAATAATGAAGAACCTCATACTAATGAAGCCCGACGTGATGTTGATCTAGCGTAACCTTTTGATAACAACAAAACGCTAAAAGTGAAGATTTCAAGAAGATCTAAGAGTCTGCCACAAAAAAAGCGATTTAAATACAAAGAAGTCAAAGCAAATCCAAGTGAAGTGCTAATAACGTCAAAAGAGATAGTGCATCAATACATCAAGAAACTTCATGAACAATACAATTAAAGAGAAAAAGAAAGCTTTTCACTTCGGGCCCGAGATGCTATGACCTTGTTATCTACGAAACCTGAGCGATCACATGAGCCTATTTACATCGGCGTTTCCCGACTGTTCAGCAGAGACATTCATTATTCCGAATGACTACTATTAAAATTCTTCCAGTAACCTTACTTACCACATTTAAAGAAAAGGATTCGTGTTTATTTATCCCCGTTGGGAAAACCAAGATAATTACCACACGTCAGATCACCTCGCGCTCATCGTCTGGTTACTGGAGCTATTGCAGCGTGTTGTGTATGATTAACTCGTTTATTTAATTTAGAAAGAACCCATTATTCCGCTGGGTTCAGGAAATGTCCGCTCTGGTTTGACTCAGGACACGGCCAAACGGAAAACATAATCGATCCTTAAAACCTTCGGCTGAAAGGTGATGCACTAACCCACTAAGCCAATCAGTCCAAATAACACACGTATCCGTTATAACAAGCCATAATTAGTTTTATAAGTTGTCGGGTAGATCTAAACATTCATTTAGCTCTCCCACTACATTACGCATCTCCGTGGTATGACAACGTAACGCAGTGAGGCCCGAAGGATTGTAGTTATTTGATGGAAACCAAATTACCAAACAGGATGGTCTATAATCAAGTTAACCGGACCGAACATCCCGACATTCCTTGTTGGCGCCGATTTCTATAACCATGTTGATTGCCTGTTTTAAAGATCCAACATTTTCAGGTTCAACAACTGGAAATGTTGGACTAAAACCTTACCTAGGTCCTGCTTATCGGTCATACATCGAACGAATGCGCGTTCCAGCAATTCTTCATGGTTTCTTTATGCCAACTTCGTGTAACCACCTACAATAAATTGTTTATTGCGTCTTATCAGCTAAGTGTGGTCGCTGAACCTCGTTTCAACGAACAATTTTCAGACCTGTCTACCTTATTCTATTATAAACAATTCGTCAATACGATAGGTCGATAGAATAAAATATAAAACACTAATACAAATAATATTATGAAAACTACGACACGCGGTAACTAATACTCGATAGAGGTAATAAATAACACGCGTTACTCTATAATCTATAATAAAACACAAACAACTTGTTGGGAGGTGCAACGACAACTTATTCGTCTAATACTTTCAAGCCGAACAACAGTCAAGGCCAGAAAAAAAACAATCAGTGACGAAAACCAAATTAATTCCAGAGCAAAGCGGTTAACCTTCTAATCTTTTCTATTTGGCCACCGGTAAACCACAAACATATTCCCAAACCAATTTAAAAATTATCTTCCGCTTTTCTTCCAGAAAATGTTTCTGGTGGCACAGATCGAATAAAAAATGAACATAGCACCTTCTCCAACGTCACTGCTAATCCGTAATCTGGATTGATTTCACGTCTAAAGGTTCCTGTTTGCAAGAAGAATTTTATTCTTCTGCAGCTGATTTTTCATAAACTGCCTTGCCATTCATCGGATTAATGTACAATAGGTTTTTAATCCTCGTCACGTCACCAATGTACCAAATTGTATACTGACAGTTTTAAATATATTCATATTTACATTATGAATATTAAAAATATCTAATAAATTTTTCACAAATTATTATTCATTCCTAATTTTATATTTTAATATTATATTAGACTAGATGTTGTTTTTGCCAAACTGTAAAGATTCTTTTGAATTTGGTCGAATATTACTTGTCGAAAACAGCAATTGAAAGTCCATTCACTCATCTGTCTGCTAAAATATTTTTTGTTCGAGCGATGTCTGCTCACTGAACAATATCACAGCTGAGCGATATGGACGGGCAAAATTGAGTGGTACCCGTTCTCATTCGTCATTTTGTTCAACTGATAAAATAGGTTGAGCTCTTAAGGCTGATAATTTCAGATTATAGTCTAACACAACCCAGACATGATAAGGTAATCCGTAAGCAACACACAATCTGGTAGACAAGTGTTTGCTACCTAAGTGTAAAACATTAACATACAATGAAGTAAATATATTAATAATTTAAACCAGTGTATACACATGCATATTGTACCTCGATCACACAATTTAGACCAATAATATTGCTTCGTCTGTAGACACAAGACACAATCTGATTGTGACAATCATGGAGAACCAGATATAATACCTTATTTCGAGTTGTTTTATTGGTAATTCTGTGTTTAATTACATCGATCATTGCTCGACAGTTGTTGGCATAATTTAACCTACCCATTATTTCACACAGAATAATTAATATTTAAAATGTGAGTATTTAAACTTTATAAGTTCATGTTAAAAGTGGCGTTTTGATGCCATGGCTTCTACATATAAGTCGATTGAGAGAAAGAGCCAGCAACAGCCCCAGTGGAATCAGTTCCTAGTTTGCTCTGTGTGCGAGAAGGAATTTAATCGAACGAATCAATGTCCGATCAGCCTGGGTTGCGGCCACACTGTGTGCAGATGTTGTCTTGCAGACTTGAAGCAGCCTCATTGTCAAATGGATCAAACCGGCATCACCTGCAACGTATCCGATCTTCCAGTGAATTCCGCCATTTTGCTCCTCATGCCAGAGGATGATGTCCACATGGAGGCAGTAGAGACCACCCCACCACGGAGAAAAAGCAGGAATGATGCCGATGCAGAGAATATTGCGCAATACCTTAAGTTATATGAAAGCGCCAAGAGGAATGTGGAGCAATTAGCATTGTACCTCAGGTGAGTCCATTTGCAGAGTAGTAACGCGCTCTTGTTGAGTTAATAGAACGTGCTGTTTTGCATTAACATGCAGGATTGCAGATGGTTGTATAACACCAGATAGCTCAATTGGTAAAACCTTCAGCATTGTGCAGTTGTAGGATTGAAACTGTTGATTGAAATATGATTTAACTGATCGAAACTGTTGATTGAAATATGATTTAATTGATCGAAACTGTTGATTGAAATATGATTTAACTGATCGAAACTGTTGATTGAATTATGACTGAATGTTGTGGGATAGAAACCAACCACTAGCTACTCGGTTGTCTCCTTGCGCTAAGCACTCAACAGACATGCATGAAAATGGAATATTAATTGTTTTTAACTAAAATGAAAGAATGTGTCAATTATACACAACACATTGCAATATATTCGATAACCTGACAATGGGTGACAATTTTACAGATATCTGTGTGATAGTTGCCTTATATTTTTCCATTGATTTCGATAAAACATATTATTTTTACATAACAAACTAATTTTGCTTTAATTGTTAAAACAACGAAGTTAATGTTTGTGAAATATAGAAATAATTATAGTTATTAGTTGCATGGAAATGAAATATAGTTGCCTGTATCTTTAGGTTTGCAATTCCTGTTAATACACATTGTTCTCACAACTACTATTAGTGACCATGTACTTGATACTAAGTTCACTGTTTTCGACCATAAAGGAAGTTTTTTTTTCTGTTGAACTTTTCTGTTGGATTCACATATTGTCAAATAATAATTATGTTTTTTTATTATTAATTTAAGTTAATCTCACTGACATTGGTCGAATGTGGATTGTTATGTAAAATTTGTTATTCATGTTTTTGCTTTGATGTAATTATGTGTCCTGAAATACCTTTGTTGCAGGCCAAACAAGGGATCGGAATTAACACGACCGATTCAGCGCAATTTAATTGCTCTAATCCACTGTCAGTTAGTGGAGGGGGAGGGTCGGAAGCGTGCACTCCGTGCAAGTCGTGCACTTGGGGAGCGATGTGCAACCGAGTTGATCCTCTTGCACCAGAATCCCACGACGTTGTCAGCGAGTTTGTGGGCAGCGGTCCGTGCTCGAGGCTGCCAATTCCTCGGGCCCGCCATGCAGGAGGAAGCGTTGAAACTTATTCACTTTGCATTCGAGGATGGGTCGGATTCGTCCGAACTCAGCAGGAAAGTTCTCGTTCAACTTGTGGTGAAGAATTTGAAGACTCAGTTCCAGCAGGCTTCGAAGACGAGTATCGGACATGTGGTCCAGCTATTGTATCGAGCTTCGTGTTTTAAAGTCATAAAGCGTGAGGGAAATTCTTCAAGCTTGCGTTGCAGAGATCGGCTGACCCAGGCAACCTGCAACCCCTTTTCGCCCATTTCGATTATTTGGCTCAAATCGACGCCGAGAACCCATCGACAGACTGGGTCACGTTGGACAAATCGATGAAATCGGTTCGCGTGGTTGTGCAGGGATTGGTGAACTTCACTCGCAAACACAACAGCTGGGTGTGGCAGAGTCAGGACCCCAACGTGCAGAGCAACAAATACAAAACCTCCATGTGCCGAGATAGTAAGAGCACCGGAGTTTGTCCAAGAGGTTCCTCGTGCACGTTTGCTTAATCAGAGGACAAACTGCAGTTTCATCGAAGCCGGCGGAAGAAAACCATCCAACCAGATATCCTAGCGTTTGAATCTGATGATGAAACCCTAAATCCAGTGTCGAGTGGTTCGTCATGCATGCACAACGGCCACTGCTCCACCGACCAGCCCAAGTACACCCCCACTCAACCTCCAACCCATTATTGTACTGCCCAAACCAAGGAACCCCCTCCAAACCCCAACCAGCCCCCACAAATGCACATGCGTCAGCCCCAAGTCACACATTTCGTTGTGCAAATCCCACAACACATACAGCAGGGAATTCCCTCCTGTAATGGATTGGTCAATGTAATGTTTTATAGGGTTATTGTTATTTTGGTTTTGTGTGTTATATTTTTGTAACTTTTCCACTTGAATCGTGTCACTTTACACTTATCTGTATTCACTGTGTTCGTAAGTTGCACCTCTTCAGGTGTTCTAGCCGTTTCTACCCGCACGCACAGATAATTATTAGTTCGCACCTGTTTGTTTGCGCGCGCTTTTATTGTTGTCCGTTCCGAATGGATGAAAAGAATTAGTTCTCGTTGTGCATCCCAACGGTCGGATGGTATTTTGCTTGATCGTGTCGTATCGAGTAAGCTGTATATTTGAGTATTACGGTTGAGTATTGTACGGTGTATTGAGTGACATCGTGGCCGTGTACCGTTAACGGATACCAGTTGACGTTTGTCGCAGTTTTACGATAGAGGTAGTCTCTCAAGAGTGGCTTGGGCGACAGGCCACTCTTTTCTTAAAGGCAGGCCACTCTTTTTTTGAAGGCAGGCCACTCTTTTCTTAAAGTCAGGCCACTCTTTTTTTGTAGACAGGCCACTCTTTTGTTAAGGGCAGGTCACTATTTTGTTGAGGGCAGGCCACTATTTTGGTGAGGGCAGGCCACTATTTTGCTGAGGGCGGGCCACTATTTTGGTGAGGCCAGGCCACTATTTTGTTAAGGGCAGGCCACTATTTTGGTGAGGGCAGGCCACTATTTTCTTTAGGGCAGGCCACTATTTTGGTGAGGGCAGGCCACTATTTTGTTGAGGGCAGGCCACTATTTTGCTGAGGGCATGCCACTATTTTGGTGAGGGCAGGCCACTATTTTGCTGAGGGCAGGCCACTATTTTGGTGAGGGCAGGCCACTATTTTGGTGAGGGCAGGCCACTATTTAGTTGAGGGCAGGCCACTATTTTGTTGAGGGCAGGCCACTATTTTGGTGAGGGCAGGCCACTATTTTGCTGAGGGCAGGCCACTATTTTGTTGAGAGCAGGCCACTATTTTGTTGAGGGCAGGCCACTATTTTGTTTAGGGCAGGCCACTATTTTGTTAAGGGCAGGCCACTATTTTGTTAAGGGCAGGCCACTATTTTGGTGAGGGCAGGCCACTATTTTGTTGAGGGCAGGCCACTATTTTGTTGAGGGCAGGCCACTATTTTGTTTAAGGGCAGACCAACTATTTTGGTGACGGGCAGGCCACTATTTTGGTGAGGGCAGGCCACTATTTTGCTGAGGGCAGGCCACTATTTTGCTGAGGGCATGCCACTATTTTGGTGAGGACAGGCCACCATTTTGTTAAGGACAGGCCACTATTTTGTTGAGGGCAGGCCACTATTTTGTTGAGGACAGGCCACCATTTTGTTTAGGACAGGCCACTATTTTGTTGAGGGCAGGCCACTATTTTGTTGAGGGCAGGCCACTATTTTGTTGAGGGCAGGCCACTATTTTGTTAAGGGCAGGCCACTCTTTTTTTGAAGGCAGGCCACTCTTTTCTTAAAGTCAGGCCACTCTTTTTTTGTAGACAGGCCACTCTTTTGTTAAGGGCAGGTCACTATTTTGTTGAGGGCAGGCCACTATTTTGGTGAGGGCAGGCCACTATTTTGCTGAGGGCGGGCCACTATTTTGGTGAGGCCAGGCCACTATTTTGTTAAGGGCAGGCCACTATTTTGGTGAGGGCAGGCCACTATTTTCTTTAGGGCAGGCCACTATTTTGGTGAGGGCAGGCCACTATTTTGTTGAGGGCAGGCCACTATTTTGCTGAGGGCATGCCACTATTTTGGTGAGGGCAGGCCACTATTTTGCTGAGGGCAGGCCACTATTTTGTTGAGGGCAGGCCACTATTTTGGTGAGGGCAGGCCACTATTTAGTTGAGGGCAGGCCACTATTTTGTTGAGGGCAGGCCACTATTTTGGTGAGGGCAGGCCACTATTTTGCTGAGGGCAGGCCACTATTTTGTTGAGGGCAGGCCACTATTTTGTTGAGGGCAGGCCACTATTTTGTTTAGGGCAGGCCACTATTTTGTTAAGGGCAGGCCACTATTTTGTTAAGGGCAGGCCACTATTTTGGTGAGGGCAGGCCACTATTTTGTTGAGGGCAGGCCACTATTTTGTTGAGGGCAGGCCACTATTTTGTTAAGGGCAGGCCACTATTTTGGTGAGGGCAGGCCACTATTTTGGTGAGGGCAGGCCACTATTTTGCTGAGGGCAGGCCACTATTTTGCTGAGGGCATGCCACTATTTTGGTGAGGACAGGCCACCATTTTGTTAAGGACAGGCCACTATTTTGTTGAGGGCAGGCCACTATTTTGTTGAGGACAGGCCACCATTTTGTTAAGGACAGGCCACTATTTTGTTGAGGGCAGGCCACTATTTTGTTGAGGGCAGGCCACTATTTTGTTGAGGGCAGGCCACTATTTTGTTAAGGGCAGGCCACTATTTTGTTGAGGGCAGGCCACTTTTTTTTCAAAGGCAGGCCACTCTTTTTTGTAGGCAGGCCACTCTTTTTTTGTAGGCAGGCCACTCTTTTTTCAAAGGCAGGCCACTCTTTTTTTGTAGGCAGGCCACTCTTGTTTTAAAGGCAGGCCACTCTTTTTTTGTAGGCAGGCCACTCTTGTTTTGTAGGCAGGCCACTATTTTGCTAAGGACAGGCTACTATTTTGTTAAGGACAGCCCACTATTTATTTAAAGTCAGGCCAGTGTTTTGTTGAAGGCAGGCCACTTAATACGTTAAAAAGTAGTAGCAAAACAATTTTGATCTGTGGTAGACAGTTTTGGGTATCAGATAATGATTTATTATTATTTTTAATAATAAATTTAGTGTAAGTATGTGGTATATTTACCAAAATATGTGATATTTAATATTGTTTTTAATAATGAATTAGTATTTTTTGTTAGCCTATTTGGGAATAATGACAAATTTATGTCCTATTGCTCTACTTATCAGACCAGATAAACTAAATTGCAAATAATATGTGTTAAATGTTGATCTTGTATTATCAGTTGGTATGTTTCAGGGAAATAATTGTAGCCTTTAGCCTGGTTAGTTCAGAAAAATATAGCAGGGGAACCTCTTAACTTTTATTAAGGTTATTAACAATTTACCTGAAAATTACTTAAATGTATATGCATCTGTCATTGGGGTCATGTAGTGAAGTAAACAATTTTAAATATGCCCTACTTTTCAGAATGATCAAGAATGGCTACATTTTATAATTATGCGCTTACCATCATTATCTCTGCTTATGGATTTGGATTCTGTCCTACAGTACCCATAACCACCATCAAGTTAACAAGACTGCCATATTGGATTTTCTACTAAGTTACATCTTACGGGTACGGAAGTTTAACATTTTGGTTGTATTTGTCTGGATCGAGTTTGTGTCCACTATGTACATTGCTCAATCAAAAAGGCCCACAAAAAGTGGTTGTTTTTCTTCCACTACACCCATATATTACCGTTATTTGTAAGAACCACGCTTAAGTTTTATAATGGAATGTTACTAAATACTGATGGCACTTTCAGTTTTTCATCACTTGTGCTTTATTTTTATGTACTGGTACGTAGCGTAATCTCTTTCTCCAGTGGAGCTCTATTGGAAAGTTCGTATGATGGGCCGGATATATCTGGCGTGGCCCACGGACGAATTTTTTGGGTATTGGCGCAGAAAACTCCAAAAATCATGCTAGCGTGGCGTGATTACACTTTCTTTCATTTATGTCAGTATTTTTGATACTTGGTACTTTAAGTTTCATGTTTCAACGTTTTAATTGAAAATGATGCAACTTTGTTTGTGATGGCGTAAATTAGTATTGCTGGCGTGGTGCAAAATTTAGGTTAGAAAATGTTGGCGCAAAAACCCGGTGCACAGAAAACGAACTTTCCAATAGGGCAGTGGGGTATCCATTCTCACATCAACAAATTGCAAGAACATGTTGCATGTTCTAGAGCTAGCAGACATACAAAAAATCAATTTTACTATTGAAGTAAGATAAAGCATTTTTGTTTGCTTTACCGGTTCCTTTTTTTTAGTATTCCTGCTTCTGTTTTAAAAGAATTGACGCCAGAAACACTCAACACCGAAATGATTAACGAAGAAGGGAGTATCTAGTAGGTATAATGTATAATCAATATGACAAGTTGACTTAGTTTTGTACAAGATAACTATTTTGACATATTTGTATTCTGGATATATCATTCACAAAGAATAATAAATATTGTATTTTAACAACACTATTGAGGATGCAGTATATACCGGTATATCTTGAATACAACGAAATATACTTTTGTGGCATTGTTAAAGGGATTTATAAACAAAATTTATTTTGTAGTACATCTGGGTGGATAATAACATTGTGACTGCTAATACAATCAACATTACTGTAGAGTTAAAATGCTTGCAAAGTTTTATTGGTTTTTCTTATGTGTATTAACTCGAACATGTTCACCTTTAAATGTGTCCCGCACTGGATAGATTTCAAAAATGTAGAAATTGTTAATAACACTAATGAGTTTCATCTATTGTTCATGACAGATACTTCAGAACACGTTTTAAGTTAATAATTATAAATCCATTTACTCTGTAGGTTTTTAATCATGTCACATGACCGCCAACCATCTATGTCTGGTCAACACAGAGGTTTCACATAATCGATAGCATTTGAATTACTTGACCAATCTGGTTTCTTTAAATAACTAGGAAACATTTCTAAAAGGTGATAACTGAAAAACTGAACATTATGTTTTTTTTCACAGATACAAATCGGATAAAAATGACAGAAAAAGGGAGCGCAAAAATGATTTATAATGTTTACAACAAACAATCTGTATGTAAAACATTTTCTATGCGGGTGTAAATTGTTTTTCAAGTCAATTATTTCATGATTAAAATAGTAGTGTTTTCTTATAAACAAGTTTGCAATCTAATAAGAACTTTTAATTTAAAAAAGTGGAATTTTATCACAAGCTGTGCTGTGTCATAATTTCTAATCTGGCCAAGTAATTCTAATTCTATAATTCGTCCATGCAAGATATTTTTAATGTCACAAACATTTAAGTTTTCCGAAAGTTAAAGTTTGGCCAAGCATTTAAATATTGTTTTGCTTTAGATAATCAGGAAATTGTTTTACTTCAGGTAACATTTGGTTAAGCTTAATGGAGTTTTACAAAGTGTCTGTTTATTCTTGTTCATGAAAACAATATGTAAGCATGAATTAATATTAATTAGCATATATGTACAAGAATGTTGCTTAAGGGATTTCAAGAAAACGAAAATAAGTTCATCAAACGTTCAAAAAAGCATTTTTTTAACTCGGGTGTATTAGTTTTCATGTCAATCGAGTCACCTACATTGTAGTTGAAATGTGTCCTAATACCACAGTAAATTCATGTATATTACAACTTGTTTAACACTCTCTTTATAGAAATGATCACACTGGCAAAGAACTGGGATGAAAAGGAAGCTTTTTCATGGAGCTAATACTAAACATTTAATAAATGTTTACCCTTTTCTCACACACGGGTATTTCATTTCTACAGCAAAAAGTTCATTGGTATTCTGGCGTGCAGGGAAGTTCGTGTATAATAGCATACTCATATTAGAAAATGCATAAAACTGTACAACGCAGGTTGGTATGGACGGACACATGTCCTCAACCTTTTTTAACCCATGGACTAAAAATACGCTGACTTATGTCATGGGTATGTAAAATAGAGCTTTCCATCATTTTACCGAAAAATCATTGTTTATTTATTTACTTGACACGTGTATTTTACATTGATTTGTCATGGAGTACGCACTGACTTTTAGCAAAAGCAACTGTGCAAGCGGACTCATCCATGCCCTTCGGACTCGGGGTGCCCTTCTCGTTGCAATGATGCCAGATACAAGGATCATGACAATGTAAATCACCGCAATTATCCAAGAATCTGCGGTAAGATGACGTCATTCTGCATCAAAACCACAAATCCCTTGAACGCCTCAAAGCTATGACGTGAATGAATAATGTGCAGTGGGTGCAAGGCTGGTGCAGGGTTCTGCTCTGACGTCACAAACTTTTTCTAAACGTGTGGAAAGAAATTTGCAGAGAAAATTATTACGTCAATGAGCGGTGGAAATCTAGTTCTGTCCTCGCCAGAGCCTGTTACGTCCGCAAAGATTGGACGATTGATCTATTTTTGGTTATGTCTTGGTCAAAGGAAATGGAGTTCCGCACGCAAACAATTTCTTAGAAGTTAGTCGATCCTCCGGATTGGAAAAACGCGTTGGTTGTAATCAATACTGAAAGATTACGACAAACTTTCTCTGCCGAGATACGGAGTTGGCCTATAAAACAAAACATTGGTCGTTAAGGGGGCTGGAGAACGAAAGCGTCCCTGCGTTCTACAGAGCTTCTTCGCACAGATAAAATCACAGAAAGAACAAGACAAAAGTTGCATCTTCCGGGTTTGGACAAAGAACCGATTGACAAGCCGCAAGAACCAAGAAAGAAGAACTGTCTATTATCTGCATCGCATTAGTAGTAATTTCGACGCGATTCGCACCGAAACGTTAACGAGTACAGTGTTTTGATTTATTCGTGTGTTTTATTGACATCGTTTTGACAATAAACAAAGTAAAGTTCAAACCAGCGTGGACTCGATCCTGGAGTCGGATCGGAGCAGTACATTCGATCCACTCGCTCAAAAGTGAACGTTATCCTCTTCGCATTAACGTCAAACGTTGCACCTAATTCACACTAATTGCTGTCATAGACTACTCAAATCGATCGCACTGTAATTTCTTGATTTATTAATCATTTCGGTATGTTAGGTCATTCTGTTGGATGTTTTTTTACATAAAAAGATGACAATATATAACAAATAAATATAGGCCCCTAGGGAAGGTGTTATGGATGCCTATTTCAATTGTGGAAAATGAATTGTGAAAAATGGAGGCGTGTGTGTAACAAAAAGGGAAAATAAAGCAACTATTATATCGCTTTACTAGATTGTAAATTACGATGCACTGGCAAGAAGTTTAATGCACTGGCAAAGAAGTTTAATAATTGTTTACAAGAGAACTTACATGTATTCTGTGTAAAAAAACGAATAATATCTAATCCTTGGCTGGGAGGGAGCATTTTAAATCAGGGACCAAAATTATTTCATTCTGACAGAAGGGTCACGTGATCGAGCCGCCACTCACATATAGTTTGTCACTGTTGATAAAAAACATTTAACTAAGAAATATGGCATATTACCAGAATAAATTGGTCGACCCCGTCTTACCAGTGAACATTGGAGATGCAGTTGATCAACTAGTTATGGGCGATCGTAGGTGGGTAGAACTTGTGTATCGTACTTCTCTAAAAACTTTATTTGGCCTTACTCTAGATGGCAAAGATCCAAAGGGAATGTCTTGAAAGGCAACATATTACTAAAATAAATGCTTAGCGAGTGTTTTCGTAATTAAAAATGGCCTATGTGCGTCCTATTCGCAGTGCGAGGAGTTCGGGAGTGAAACTCCAATTTGGTGAAATCTCCTTTGCAGAAATGCAATTATTTGAAGGGAAATGAGGGATATTTAACAAAACACCTCCATACGGTATTTTACATGGAAAGTGTGGGCTAAGTGAATCAATTACGTCTGCTAATCAAACAACATGTTTCCCGGAAATCAAAGTCGGCCCACAAAAACAGAAAAGAACTGTCAGTTGTTGAAGCGGATTATCAAAGCAGTTAAATACCTTGGAAGGCTGGGAATAGTATTGCGTGGTCACATGTACAAGGGTAGATATATTAAGTCTTAACAAATGTACGACTAGAAAATGTTCGTTCATTTTTAAATCTGATGGTCCAATGTTCTTTAAGACCACTTGGACCATGTTCCCCGTAATGCTCCTCAGTACATATCTCCAACTGCACAAAACGATCTCATAAATTTTAATAAAAAAGCTCTGGCCGACAAATCCATGGAGTAAATATGCCCTCTGATATCCCTTATACGAATAATACGTGTTTTACTTTTTTTATCCAAAAAAGTGAACACTTTTAATGCGCCACCGATTTAACGCACACCCTGTAATAGCCTTGTCATCTCCCCTTCCAAAATGAGGAGGGCTGGTAGCCACTTCGACTAGTCACGTCGGGAGTCAGGCGTCGGTGACGCCTTAAGTGTGTAGCGACCTCATGTGTTACAAAAGATTTACGATCCCATCAGCTGGCATTTGCGCCGACATTTCATCATCATTGAAATATTATTATTAGGTTTACGATTATTACCGCAGCTGTCGTACTTTGCCTATATAAGTTTATTTTACTTTTGCTCGAGAGACAGAGAATCCTAACGCATTAAGAAACATCTTGTATGTCGATACTGAGAGTTTTATCTGGAAACTATATCGTTGCAACATCTAACGATTTAACTCGTAATTGGTACTAAGTTAATCGCCTTAATTGCTCAATACAATTAATTTTATAAAACTACTGAGGCGTTGATCGACGAACCACAGAAGATAGTAGTCCAGTCCAGGAGATGTTTACGCAGAAAACCTCAATTAATTAGCGCACCTCTGAGAGTCGGACAGCGCGTAGGCAATCGCAGATCGCATCAGGTGTTGTAACCGGCTTACCTGGAGTGCCTACAAGGAGCAATCTAGCAAAATGGGCAGCGACCCTGCAACGACTCCCCCTACATATTTGGTAACCCCGTTTCTGAGCAAATTTTGAGGTGGCATTGATGATTGCAAAGACGGAAAAGAAGAAATTCAACTGCGTTGCTCTGCTCCTTAAAGTTTCGAGGTACATTTCTGCGTCAACTACAACGTCGCATTCGCCATCAAGAAGAAAAGTTTGGACATTTCCGTTCTATTGTTTGTGGGGGTGTCAAGTTCGCACATCGGTTCACTGACGCGAGATTCATTTGGAGGATTCTACAGACGACGACTGCATCTACTACGACGGGAACGAGATCAACTTCACCAGACAATTCAATTAAGTTCTATTTTTATTGTTTGTTTTTTTTATAAGTATTCTGTTTATATAGATTTGGTACGATTTAATTATTTTTCTTTAACATTTTTTAAAACCCACGGAGTCCGTTAAAATGAGAAAATTATTTGGATTTAGTGGTAGATCTGTTAAAAAGGAACGAAATCTGCCTGTCCCCGAAAATAATGATCATGGTTATGATGCGGTTTATGGCGATGATTATCATTGGTCGGATTATAATCTACAAGATGTTAGCCTGGTGGGGATAACATTTCTTTATCATCGCCGACGCCTAACGTCAAACAACCAACCTATTTTCGAAAGAATCCATTTAACGTTGACGCGACTTCTGTTCAAACTCCATTTAACCTTACGATTGTTCCGCAACAACTACATCGGCGTTCTGGTCCTTTATTGAGCAACGTTAAATAGTCCAACGGACGAAAGTATGCCCGAGTCATGGTGTGATTCTGCGGAAAGTATCTTTCGTCTCTTTGATGTGGTTTCGGAAGAAGATAAGTTAGAATTCGTGATAAAATCCCTGAGGCCTCGTCGTCTCCGACAAGTGGAACACTTGTTGACTAAACGAGAAAGCATTTTGCCTAACACGTCCCTCAAAGAAGCGCTAATCAGTAACTACTATTATGTTTCTAAGACTGATAAAATTTTAACACCAATGAACTTCGGTCCGCTTGGTGATCATAAACCATCGGAGATGCTGAACGAGATGTTAAAACTGACAGGTCCTTACCCGGATGAGAATACGACAATTTGGTTGCGTCAGCTGTTTCAAAAACGTATGTCTATTTACGTTAGTAGCGCGCTTAAAGCATTTACGTCGGATTCACTAGGTGCGATGTCCAGCCGAGCAGATTGTAAAATGGATGACGGTCAACATTCTGGGGCATTTTCTTCTTCCAGGGTAGTAAATCCTACAGTGAAGGATTTGCATTCAATTAACTTACCAGTTGTTGAGAACCTTGTAGTACTTAACAATAAGCTTGTCAACAGACAGTCAAATTCAATACCGTCTACGTGGGGACATGGACAATACCGTCTACGTGGGGACATTGTTTTGTCCGGCCCGTTGGTCTAGCGGTTAAGTGCGTCGCCTTTCAATCGAAAGGTTGCAGGTGCGAAACTGGTCGCTAGCTAGTCGGTTGTGTCCTTGGGCAAGGCACTTTACGGACATTGCCTGAACCTAGAGGCTTAATGGGTTCTACCAAATTAAAGGAACGTGCCTATCATATACAACACACTGCAATAGCTCCGGTAAATTTAACTCGTAATTGGTACTAAATTAATCGCCTCAATTGCTCAATACAATTGATGTTATAAAACTACTGGGGCGTTGATCGACGAACTACAGAAGATTATAGTCCAGGCTAGGAGACGTTTACGCAGAAAACCTCAATTAATTAGCGCACCTCTCAGATTCGAGACAGCGTGTAGGAAATCGAAGATCGCATCAGGTGTTGTAACCGGCTTCTCTGGGACCTACAAGGAGCAATCTAGCACAGTACGCAAGCGACCTGCAACGGCTCCCTAGAAGTGTAATGTTAAAGCAAGACGTCAGCAACCGAAGCGTCAGGCTGGCGAACCCGTAAAACACCCTATTCAAGCAGATTTTTCTAACTGCGGGGTTTATATTTTAAAAGTAAGAAACTAACTTTGTTTTAATTATACGAGTATAATACTTTATTAATATATGTTTGTTATTTTAGATAGCGGAAGATCTTATACAAGAAAAAACTCCTTTGTTTTCAAATACCATAATGGACATGAAAAAACACCGGCTACAACTGGCAAATACAATTTTGCGTGCATCGGGTATAAACATATTATTTTTCAAGGAGTTCTTATATCCATGCGATACACACATTTTATGTATTTTTGCTTGGAATCTTTGATTCATTAAAATATTTATTTTTATTCAGATCCAATACAAAGCTTTTGTAGCTGCTGCGGGAAAAACAAAATTAACAAATCTATGGAATGGGTAAGCTTGTTTTTAAATAGTCAATTTAGTTTTTGACAATATTCACTTTTAGATTGGCTGTGACCAGTGCCCAAAGTGGTATCACCGAGAATGTCTGAGGATATCCAAAAAAAAGATGGATATGTTATCTCAGGACACATGGATTTGTCCGTTTCACTAACGTTTCACTAAACTAAGGGTGTTAACAGAAGCGTCAGAAAACCACGCGACCACTGTCGGATTACCGGAGCTTTTGCAGTGTGTTGTATATGATTCACACGTTCCTTCAATTTGGTAGAACCCATTAATCCACTGGGTTCATGTAATGTCCAAAAAGTACCTTGCCCAAGGACACAACCGACTATATAGCGATCACTTTTGAACCTGCAACCCTTTCGGCTGTAAACCCGTCGGACTAAGACTATAATTCATCAGACAAACCCGTCGGACGAGTCAATCGATCAGCTGCACGTGCAGCTTTTAATATTGTACAAAACTTACAACGTGAAGCCAAAGTTATTTTTTACCCTCGTCGGAAAAATGGCTGACGAGGTTTGCGCGCCACAACAGATGGTGATTTAATATGAGGCGCAGTGCATTAACTTGGCTAAGTCGTGTAGTAATTAATCCTCCATTTTTCAGTGATAAAAAAAATCTGTCTGGATACTGTAACGTTTGACAATTAATAAGATGAATCTCTCCATGCGCATGAATTTTACGCGTGGATCGAATATTCTGTCTCAATCCAACTGCAAAATCGACTCCACGCTGGTTTGAGCGTTAGTTAGTTTATTGTCAAAACGTTGTCAATGAAAACACACGAATAATTTAAAATACTTTACTCGTGAACGCTTCGCTGCGAATTGCGTCGGGTCTACAGCGTGACACGAGTATACGTAAACAGTTTGCTTTTCCTTATTGTGTCTTTAACTGTGAGAAGATCCCAAAGGTAGAAGGGGAGATTCAAGCCACCCCAGCCCGAAGCCTGTTGCTTGCTTACTCCTCAAAAACCAACTCTCGTTATCCCAGTTTTATCACCATCTGTTATCACCCGCCAACCTCGCAAAAAGAACATCGTTTTACGAGTTGTAGGCACAGCCCAGTATTGAAAACTGCATATGTGGAATCATGTATCTTTTTTTCCGTTCATTTTCATGTTGATTTAAATTCCGATTTTGGACCTGCGAAAAGAAACATAATGTTCAGTTATCATCATTAAGAAATGTTTCCTAGCTATTAAAAAAAAACAAATTGGTCAAGTAATTCAAAATATATTAATGTGAAATGTCTGGGTTGGTCAATTGCTGTGTTGTATTCTTTTTCTCGCCCCAAACCAACAAAACTGGCCGGCGGTTAGAAAATATTTTTATATTATATAATAATATAGTATAATCTTATAACTACAGTAGAACCCCGCTTACCTGACCACCTATGGGACCGTGATAAAGTGGTCGCGTTAGCGGGGTGGTCGTGTTAGTGAATTTTGATTTGTAGCAAGTTGTCGTCATATGTAGCTTAAACGTCTGCATTTTTACTAAATTTTCACCAAATGCCATTATTTTTATCAGATACTGCAGAATGAGTTTAATACTAAAGTTTATCTTGTAAGATTCAGTACTGTTTGCCCCATTTTCTTTCGTGTGTGCTCATTTATTCTTAATGTTTTGATCATAAAAGAAATTTAACCTTATTATTTTAGTGACAAAGGCAAATTATTTAGCACATGTGGTCACTTTAGCAGAGTCAAATTTGAAGTTTTGGACCAAAATATGGCGGTCCTGGTCTGGAAACCGGGGTGGTCGCGTTATTGAAAGAGAATACAATGCATTACCATAGTAAATTATTTGGGACCGCAATGAAGTGGTCCTGGTAATGAGGTGGTCGTGTTATCGAGGTGGTCTCCTAGCGGGGTTCCACTGTATATTATAATCATCAGACTGATTGATTAAAATAAAAGAGTCCAATTTGTCCAAGTTACATTACCAAAAAGCCGTTGGAATAAATTTTAACCAAACCCTAGTGGTAAAATTGTCACACAGCCCTTGCCAACCTTCCGTCTTACAGCTACTACAGATAATAAAATTACGCTCTCGACCAGACATGGCCTGGTCAATCCCAATGTTAGCCATCCAGACCTTATCACACAAATTGTATACATATATATATATAATATATTATGTTTTAATCGATTTTTGTATACTTAAATGAATTTTAAGCATATGTGATGCAAAAGGGAAGCATGTCTGAAAAACAATACGTCATAATATCCAAGTATGTGAAGACCAGAAGTTACCGCACTGAAAGTACTGCCTCATTTTATTGGATATATTTTGTATTTCATATTGTATAAACATTTTTAGAGTTAGATAACCATTTTCAGTGTGAAATAAATATTTGTTTACAAAAAGATATAGCTCAGTAAAAAAGGGGGTGACCAGACATAGATGATTGGCGGTCATGTGACATGATTAAAAAACTACAGAGTAAATGGATTTATAATTTCACAATGTTATTATCCACCCAGATGTACTACAAAATAAATTTTGTTTATAAATCCCTTTACCAATGCCACAAAAGTATATGTTCGTTGTATTCAAGATATACCGGTATATACTGCATCCTCATTAGTGTTGTTAAAATACAATATTTATTATTCTTTGTGAATGATATACCCAGAATACAAATATGTCAAAATAGTTATCTTGTACAAAACTAAGTCAACTTGTCATATTGATTATACATTATACCTACTAGATACTCCCTTCTTCGTTAATCATTTTCGGTGTTGAGTGTTTCTGGCGTCAATTCTTTTAAAACAGAAGCAGAAAGTCTGGTCATGCAATACTGCAAAATAAGTACCGGTAATACAAACAATAATGTTTAATCTTAATTCAATAGTAAAATTGACTTTTTGTAAAATTGACTTTTTCTAGCTGTAGAACATGCAATATGTTCTTGCAATTTCTTAATGTGAGAATGGATACCCCACTGGGGAAAGGGAATACACTCTGAACCGATACATAATAATAAAGCACAAGTGATGAAACACTGAAAGTGTCATCAGTACTTAGTAACATTCCATTATAAAACCAAAGGGTGGTTCTTACAAATTACGGGTACATACATGGGTGTAGTGGAAGAAAAACAACCACTTTTTGTGGGCCTTTTTGATTGAGCAATGTACATAGTGGACACAAACTCGATCCGACAGACAAATACAACCAAAATGTTAAACTTCCGTACCTGTAAGATGTAACTTAGTAGAAAATCCAATATGGCAGTCTTGTTAACTTGATGGTGGTTATGGGTACTGTAGGACAGAATCCAAATCCATAAGCAGAGATAATGATGGTAAGCATGAAGGCATAATTATAAAATGTAGCCATTCTTGATCATTCTGAAAAGTAGGGCATATTTTATATTGTTTACTTCACTACATGACCCCAATGACAGATGCATATACATTTAAGTAATTTTCAGGTAAATTGTTAATAACCTTAATAAAAGTTAAGAGGTTCCCCTGCTATATTTTCTGAACTAACCAGGCTAAAGGCTACAATTATTTCCCTGAAACATACCAACTGATAATACAAGATCAACCTTTAACACAAATTATTTGCAATTTAGTTTATCTAGTCTGATAGAGTAGAGCAATAGGACATAAATTTGTCATTATTCCCAATTAGGCTAACAAAAAATACTAATTCATTATTAAAAAACAATATTAAATATCACATATTTTGGTAAATATACCACATACTTACACTAAATTTATTATTAAAAATGATAATAAATCATTATCTGATACCCAAAACTGTCTACCACAGATCAAAATTGTTTTGCTACTACTTTTTAACAGTATTAAGTGGCCTGCCTTCAACAAAACACTGGCCTGACTTTAAATAAATATTGGCCTGTCCTTAACAAAATAGTGGCCTGCCCTTAACAAAATAGTGGCCTGCCTTTAAAACAAGAGTGGCCTGCCTACAAAACAAGAGTGGCCTGCCTTCAAAAAAAGAGTGGCCTGCCTTCAAAAAAAGAGTGGCCTGCCTACAAAAAAAGAGTGGCCTGCCTTTAAAACAAGAGTGGCCTGTCTACAAAAAAAGAGTGGCCTGCCTTCAAAAAAAGAGTGGCCTGTCTACAAAAAAAGAGTGGCCTGTCTACAAAAAAAGAGTGGCCTGCCCTTTGAAAAAAGAGTGGCCTGCCTTTAAAAAAATAGTGGCCTGCCCTTAACAAAATAGTGGCCTGCCCTCAATAAAATAGTGGCCTGTCCTCCACAAAATAGTGGCCTGCCCTCAACAAAATAGTGGCCTGCCCTCCACAAAATAGTGGCCTGCCCTCAAGAAAATAGTGGCCTGCCCTAAAGAAAATAGTGGCCTGCCCTCACCAAAATAGTGGCCTGCCCTTATCAAAATAGTGGCCTGCCCTTAACAAAATAGTGGCCTGCCCTCAACAAAATAGTGGCCTGCCCTCACCAAAATAGTGGCCTGACCTCAACAAAATAGTGGCCTGCCCTCCACAAAATAGTGGCCTGCCCTTAACAAAATAGTGGCCTGCCCTCAACAAAATAGTGGCCTGCCTATAAAAAATAGTGGCCTGCCCTTAACAAAATAGTGGCCTGCCCTTAACAAAATAGTGGCCTGCCCTCAACAAAATAGTGGCCTGCCCTCCACAAAATAGTGGCCTGCCCTTAACAAAATAGTGGCCTGCCCTCAACAAAATAGTGGCCTGCCCTTAACAAAATAGTGGCCTGCCCTCAACAAAATAGTGGCCTGCCCTCACCAAAATAGTGGCCTGACCTCAACAAAATAGTGGCCTGCCCTCCACAAAATAGTGGCCTGCCCTTAACAAAATAGTGGCCTGCCCTCAAGAAAATAGTGGCCTGTCCTCAAGAAAATAGTGGCCTGCCCTCAACAAAATAGTGGCCTGCCCTCAACAAAATAGTGGCCTGCCCTTAACAAAATAGTGGCCTGCCCTCAACAAAATAGTGGCCTGCCCTCACCAAAATAGTGGCCTGACCTCAACAAAATAGTGGCCTGCCCTCCACAAAATAGTGGCCTGCCCTTAACAAAATAGTGGCCTGCCCTCAACAAAATAGTGGCCTGCCTATAAAAAAATAGTGGCCTGCCCTTAACAAATAGTGGCCTGACCTCAACAAAATAGTGGCCTGCCCTCCACAAAATAGTGGCCTGCCCTCAACAAAATAGTGGCCTGCCCTTAACAAAATAGTGGCCTGCCCTCAACAAAATAGTGGCCTGCCCTCAACAAAATAGTGGCCTGCCCTTAACAAAATAGTGGCCTGCCCTTAACAAAATAGTGGCCTGTCCTCAACAAAATAGTGGCCTGCCCTCAAGAAAATAGTGGCCTGTCCTCAAGAAAATAGTGGCCTGCCCTCAAGAAAATAGTGGCCTGCCCTCAACAAAATAGTGGCCTGCCCTTAACAAAATAGTGGCCTGCCCTCAACAAAATAGTGGCCTGTCCTCCACAAAATAGTGGCCTGCCCTCAACAAAATAGTGGCCTGCCCTCAAGAAAATAGTGGCCTGCCCTCAAGAAAATAGTGGCCTGTCCTTAAAAAAAGAGTGGCCTGCCTACAAAAAAAGAGTGGCCTGTCTTCAAAAAACGGTGGCCTGTCTTTAAAAGTGGCCTGCCTTCAAAAAATAGTGGCCTGTCTTAAAAAAATAGTGGCCTGTCCTGAAAAAATAGTGGCCTGCCCTAAAAAAATAGTGGCCTGCCTTTAAAAAATCAGTGGCCTGGCTTTTAAAAAAGAGTGGCCTGTCTTCACAAAAAGAGTGGCCTGTCTTCAAAAATATAGTGACCTGTCTATCAGGTCATTTTACTGTGACTACCCCGACTCCAGTTTTATTGTTCTTTTAGTCGTGTTAATATTTTACGTTTTATTAAATCGCCCTATCGTAACGGCGTATTATTTACAGTAGACTAAGGCAGACAGGTCCCACGATTGGCCGTTAGAACAGGGTTCTGGGACCACACTCTCTTAGGCGCAAAAATGCCGTAACAAATTGGCGACCCTGCCAGGACCCTGTAATCGCTTAGTCTGTCTTAGTTTACCTTACAGCGAGAACTCGTTTTTATAGTTTTTAAAATTGACGTTCGTTATGTCCTTTAATTTATTTATGTCTACGCCGGTATTTTCGTCCAACCAAGATCTTGCCGATTTTATAAGGGTGTTCAACTCTTATTGTGAGAGTGTGAAGGCAACCGACGAGGTTAAGCGTCACCTATTCCTTACCTCAATACCCGAGGAATTGCGATGGCAAATTCAAGCGAAAGATGCTTGTATTTACGAGATATAAGACGTTAATCGAGCGTATTCTAGGCTTGAGTAGTGGCAATGCTAATCGTGAGTCCATGCGAGCAGCGCTAATGAGGCGTCATCAAATGCCACACGAAAGTAACCAACAATTCGTGTTCGCCGTTAAACAACTAGGGTGATCGTGCGTATTCTATAGATGAGGAGGCACATCTCCGTAATGAAGTCACTTATATGGTGTTAATGAACGGCATCCTCGATTTCTCACAGGCGACAAAGCTATCAAAGGATCCCTGAAATGGAAAATCGTCAAACGAACGTAAGCAAAATCAATGCCCAAGCTAAAATCGAAAAAGTAGGCTGTATACTAAACCGACTGAGTTGCAGTGGTTTCCCCGGTCCCCCCCCCCCCCCCCTATCCATAAAGGGGGTGCCGCTGCCTGCGTGCTGTGCTCCCCCCCCTCCACCGCCCCCCGC
>CH000251.1:0-11038 GCA_000149265.1 Ciona savignyi | reverse complement strand
TGGTGCTACATTAAAATGACACGATAGCTAGCACTTTAGCACATCAGACGTTTAATTGAAAATGTTGTGCAAATTAGTCTTGTAGTTTAGTATGACGCCTTTTAGCCAAAGGGTTGCAAGTTCGAAACTGATTGCTGGTTAGTCCATTGTGTTCTTGGGCAGGCACATAGCAGACATTTCCCGAACCCAGCGGATTAATGGGTTCTACCAAAATAAGCAAAGTTCGAACCATACACAACACACTGCAATAGCTCAAGTAACCCAACAATGGGTGCGAGGTAAACTGACGATTGCCTGAGTGTTAACCCCCTTGGTTTTCCCACTCACAGGGGTAAACATAAATATCGTATCCCTATCCCTTATGCATTATTTTGATATAACTAAGTGTAAAAATAACTCATTGTCATTATTTAATAAAAACACTACATGTTTCCTGATAGACATGGTTGAAAACATCCAAAGTTTTTTTAAATGAAGTTCTTTGTGAACTATTCAATCGAATTCCTCAGTTTGCCCAAGATGGTGCTAAAGCAGGTAATGGTTTGTAAGTTGGTTTATATTTACAATCATTGGATCACAACAAGTTTTGTGTTGTATTATCACCGTGGTGATTAAAATCCACATTGTATAAATTATATTGAATAATTATGTACGTACCTGTTTAATTCAAGATCGAAACCTTAAGTTTATAAGAAGCTGCTATCTCAAAACAATGCAGTAGGGTGATACTACCTCCCATTTTGGATTTTATTTTAATTTTCGCATAACAACATGCAGAAGCGCCAAACTTTCTAAAATCTAGAGTGTGAACGTAAAATACTCTTATGTATGACGTCACATTAAAGACGAACCATTAGACTGCACCGGCGGGCGTTGCGCAAAGAGCGTGTTTAACCAACGTCATTAATGAAAGAAATGAAACGAATTATAACAATATCCTTCATCTGGTCGTAATTTTCAAGACAAGCGCAAATAAGTCGAATGTAAATACGATTTCACGCGTCGCAGAACGCTAAACATTCTTTCGGATTCACATGTTGTGCCAGGCAGGGTTAAATACATCCTTAACAAAGAGTTAAGACTGGGCAAAAGGTAGGCAATGTAGAGTCTTCTCTATCAACTTTGCGCACGTGTAGTGGAAGAACATGGCGTATCCAACTCCGATGGATTTTCAACTGTGTTGGACAAAGTAAAACTTTTGCTCGAGTTAGAACTAACTATACGCTGGAAATAGACTTAAAAAATGCGCTAATACCTGGCTGCAATTTCGTATTTTTTTATCATCCTCGAAACCATATTTTAGCTTTCTTTACCAATTTATTTGAGCTTAACAAACAACATTCGCTTTATAATTTGCTGATGTGGCTTAATAATACAGATCGTTTTAGTATTTGAATTGTTGGTTAAATCAAAACAAAACATGCTTTTATTATATTGTGTAATAAAGAATCACTATTACATTCTAATATTACATAAACTAACAGTCTCGATTTTTTTTTCATTTACCGTGGACCCGGCAAATTAACCGAAGTCCACGGCAAAAGGAATGCCGTGGTGGTTCAGATCATTTTCTGCATATAAGTACTAATTTAAAACACTCCGGATTAAAAAAAACTGTCAAAAAGTAAAGTAAATAAAGTTTCCAAGCGCACAGCTGCAGTTTTATCAATTTTTTATTAAGTTACAACGTTCTAACACAAAACTCGAAACCCAAAATTTAAATACGCTAGCAGCCAGCTGTCAATCAAATCTCCGAGAGACTACGTCGCTTTGATCCTTGCGCCACGATTTGCTGAGTTGACAAATCGGCAAATTTAATCAGATAAATATATAGAGCGCGTGTTCGGCAATCGCATGTATTTCTTCAATCGGTATTATTATATTTTGTTGTTTTGAACTGTAGCCTTATTATATTTCAAATAATTATCTAGTCCATACCAGATGACGGTGTCCACTACTCTAACATTGACGTTGATTCAAGATTTGTATTTTTTTATAGCTATTGCAATGTGTTCAATTTTCATGTAAAAGAAATATAGAGTTTACTTGGCTGTGTGCCTTAGTTTACAGACTACTAATGCGCAATTGGCTTGTGTCCAACGCACTTTAGCGGCGTCGCCCAAATTAGAATAAAATTATATACGGATTTTGACTTGGTAACAATAACCTCACCAGTCGGATTTTGCGATTATGTAGTACTGATTATATTAGGTTTATGCGATTTTCTACTGCGTTTTTTGCTTATAGTGCCTTACTTCCATATTTTCGCTGTGTAATGCGCTAACTAAAATTACGTTTTTACCGGAGCGCGCAACATTTTTTCCATCAATTTTACTTTAAAAGAACAAACTTGGACGAATTTTTCTGGAGTGTGTTTACACAAAGCTAAAATTCTAGAGTGTGATTTCACACTCTGAACACCCTTACTCGGCGCCACTGACAACATGATTAATGGAGTTGAATCTTTTGAGGATGTTAACTAATAAGGTTTGTATGGCGGGTTAAGATAGAAAGAAATTGTGCGATCAGATTGAAATGTTTAACTCTTTTCGTCCCAACTCGTCATATATCGCGAGTTGGTGGAAAAACATGGTATCCCGCGTTGCACATAAATGGGTGCAAATCTAAAAAACGATTTCTCCGCAATGCGTAATGTTAGAGACCTCAGCTATGGCTCATTCGATCAAGGAAACCCTTCAATTTATTATCTGTGATTTTCGTGGAGAAATATTAAAAATGCGAGCAGTGATAGCCTTTCTTTTTCAAGGCTTCGCCTCTTATTTCTATCGAGTTTACACGTTACTAACTCAGCTAATAGGAGTCGTGTTAACTTGCGGATAAGCTCTTTTTGTCATGTAAGTCTTTCTTTACATTCTCTGTGAATTTCGTCCCGTTAAGATAAGCGGGAGAGCGTTGGTGACGTTTTCGCTACAAGTGGTAAGCGTCGTGTTCACCAAAGCATGAACCCAGCTGGGCGTGCTGAGCGCATGATAAAGAAAAAGGCGGCGAGACTAGTTGCGTGTGCACTGCTTTAATGAATATCATACACTTCGAGAATATTGAAAATAGTATTTGTGTTTGTTTGCTTTTGTATGCCCTTTTTACACTTCCTTCACTGTTCTTTTTTTATACTTTTTACTGTTTTAGTTCTACAAAACTTCAATGCGTTTTGGTTCATTTTTTCATAATATAGTTAGAATAAAGGGAAATTTCAATTAGGAATAGTAAAAAAACTACTGAAGAAAAAAATACAGTTCAAATTTTCCTGAGTACAAAAACTTATAAAAATTAGACAGTCTACATTCCAATTTTCATATCATTTGGGCATACCAATTTCGTTTGTCAGTGCACCTCAAATTTAAGTCGAGAAGAATTTTCTTTACATATAAATTGGTGTTCACTAAAATTTACATAACATATTCTTTATTTGAGATAGACTCTAGGTAAGCGGCTTGTTTAAAAGAGGGGTAAATTATCTTTTTAAACATACGAAATATTAAATCATAGCAAAAACTTTTGAAAAACTGTGCTAATTTGAAAATGACTAAAAATTGTAAAAAACACTGCGGGACAGCATGTGTGAATAAATGCATTTAGCCGGGAGTGAAAGAGTTAAGAATGTTAGTTTGGAACGCTGGTTCAATACGAAGAAGCTTTATGAAACCCTAATCCTGTCCCGCAGTGTAATGCTGCTGGTTTATGAAAGTTAGACAGTTCAATAAAACCCTAATCCACAAAACAATTAACAATTTATTGCATTTGTTTGCAAGTAGTAGCTATAGTTCAAAGTATCAACATCTTTCCACATTATTTCAGAAGTTCGATCTGAGTTTTTGGTTGTGGGTGGTGAGGGTGAAGCAAGCAAACTTGTCAGTATTTACGATGTTACTCGGAAAGAGTGGAGAAAAATGAAGGTAATTTGTTCAAGTGGTTAAATATTTTTTTATGTGATTATGATTAAACTTTTTGAGTTATATCTTAAATTTCATGTCAAATTGATATATATAAATAGATTTTAACTGTGTAAAACATTTAAAATTTATAATATATGTTTCTTTGTTTTTATGTTTAAAATGGCTGACATGTGTGCAATTTTGTGATAACATTATTTAATGGTAGGATATCTAACTTAAACATGCTAGCATGACAATTTTGTGAATAACCTCTATCAATTCATTTTTAACCACTAAACAGGTGCATAAAAATTTTTGTATAAACCAGTGTTTCCAAAAATTAGTATCGAACATTGTTACTGCCTAATTTATTCTGAGCGCCCCCCAATCGCCCACTTTGGGAACCACTGGTATAGACTTATACATTACTTGGTTTGGTCTGAAAACCATTTATTTATTCTTGCCACAGTATGAAAAAAAATCACGTGTATTGACTATATGTCTGATACAACTGTATTAGTATCTCAACCATCAGTATCTGCTGACAGAAACATATTTCCTACGATCTGATTCATAAGTGAATGTGGGTTTTATGATAAGTGGTGGTTGATACGGTGGACACATTCTAGTTATAATCTACAACCTTTTAATTGCCGGAATTTTAAGCTCCAGAACCAGTAATGTAGGCCATAGAAGGTGCTTACTCCCAGAATGTAGGCCATACTCCAGCGCCTGGGTTCTATCATGAATACGAGATGTAGTGGCAAAGTCGTCCAATATCCTGAAGAAAGCTGACTTTCTAGCTAGAGTCATAAAAGTAATAAAATTAGTTCAATTCTACATGCAACAGCGATGTAAAATTTTGTACCCACCAGAAGCCTAACCAAGTCTCAGGGTGTAGCCTTAATATTATGAATGTGTGAAATGTTTTTATTAATTTCATACATTTAGGTTATTCCAGTGTGGGGTGTTTTAAGATCAGCGTTTTTCAAAACACCATGTGTCCATTGTTGGGTATTGAATATACTGACATGTTAACTGTGTTGAAGATATTAATCACCAGTTTCATAGCACACCTGCATTATTATATGTGAATATGTAAATACAGCTTAGCATAAATACAATCTAATATTAAAGAAATTGTGGTTTCACAGTAAATGATGTATAACATGTGTTTGACATTGTAATTTTAATTGTAAAATATATCTAAAATATTTATAAATGAAATTTCAATATATATACCAGTATATTACTTCTCTCATAATATATTCGTGTTGATTGAATCATAATCTACTTTCCTTTCTACAGTCAACATTGGATGGCAGAGATGGTTCCACCATTGTGAAGATAAACAATCATGTCTATACAGCTGGTGGTAGAAGAATAAATACTGTTGAGTGTTTCAATCTAAACCAAGTTGATGCTGGTTGGCAAAAAGTGGCCTCAATGATTGAAAAACGATGCTGGGCAGCATCTGCTGTATTACATGGTTTGTTCCTATTTTTTACACATATTTTATAGTTAAATAAAAAAAATGAATACTTTAGAATTAGATAAAAAATAAAGAAAACTATTATATTGATAATAAAGCCATGCATTGACAAATAACGCTATCTTCTGAGATTATCATTTTTAAAATTAAAACAAATATAAAAAAATGTTATCCGATTTACTTGATTTAATAAGTTTGTTTTAAAAATTATTTTTTACTTACTGAGTCCAATTTCCATCTAAGTCCGTTTTTCCGATAATTTCCATACATAATACAAGCACAACTGTAAAAATGTTATTAAACCAGTTTGTTTCTAAATATTAATTCACCATAATCGACCTTCACTATATTCAAAATCAGGTTCCCAAGTTACGTATCCCCGATGCTAATCTTCCACTATTCCTTGTGTATAATATGAGATGAAGTTTATAGCATTTAGGATGAGTTAAACAAGGTTATTATCTGGGTGGGTGTTAACAGGCACGCCAAGCGCTTTAAAAATAAGGGAATGTAAGGGTTGGGAAAAAATCTGTTTTGTGAGTAAGCGTGAAATTTTTTTTATTAATTTGCTCTAAAAAGTGAAAAATGTTATGATGTAAGTGTTGTTGTATGTTGTAACTCTATGATGTAAGTGTTGTTGTATGTTGTAACGCTATGATGTAAGTGTTGTTGTATGTTGTAACGCTATGATGTAAGTGTTGTTGTATTTTGTAACGCTATGATGTAAGTGTTGTTGTATGTTGTAATGCTATGATGTAAGTGTTGTTGTATGTTGTAATGCTATGATGTAAGTGTTGTTGTATGTTGTAACGCCATGATTTATAAACATGTGGTTCGCCAAACTAGATAGAGAATGGTTGAGAGATAGAAAGACAGGAAAGTTAGGGTAAAGTGGAAGAGAGAAGATTAATTTGTTGCTTGCCTCTGTATGCGCATTCTGCCGCTTGCGAATTTAACATCTGGATTACGCTTCGTAATTGCGGATGGTGGCATATCACAATGAACATGTCGACTTAGCATGTTCTCCAGGCATCTCAGGGTTTTTAATCAACAAAATACGCTAAATTCAGGGTGTGCTGCATGCCCTGGCAAAATATCAGGGTAGGCTGGCCTACTCTGCATACCCACGTCCGACACCACTGTGTGTTACAGAACTAAAATACATCAGAATACCACTTGATCATAGTTGGGTTAGTGGAGATATTTCAATGTGTTGCATACATTAGAAACATTATCTTAATTCTTATCCGACCCAATTGGTGGGTTTTAATCTTGCATAGTTTGACTCCACACATCCATTAATTCATGTGAATAAAATCACACCTTAGGGATTGTAACTCCACTATAAATCACAACCACACTCATGTGTGAATGTGTGAAATTAAGGTTAACACACTTTTGGAGGAATGCTTGACATATCCAAAAATGCATAATAAATCCTGTTTGAAGATAAATTAAATTCCTATATTTTACATTAGAATTAAATTGTAAATTTAATATGCAAATATATGAAACTTAAAATAATGTAATTTTAAATTATAAATAAGGAGTTTAAAATGGAAATCCCCAGAAACGCAACCCCACTTAATTCGATGATGAGTATTCTGTATTCGCCCATTATGTGTATTTTAAAGGCGGTAATCGGTAAAAGTTTTAATATTGTTACTGGACATAGAAATACCTCAATCAAACTTGGGTATAATTCATCAAATGTAATAAAATAGTTGTAGAGGGACGTGTGTAATAACTTTTAACTGGAAAAGTAAAAGTCCTAACTGTTAACCGCACACAGCAGGAACCGACTAAATATAAAAGAATTCATCATATTTTTTATTACAAATAGTATTACCCTTACCTCTGGCATTAAGTGTGCAACACATTTTTATTTAGGTATATTCTAAAGTTTGATTTGGTAATCCAGAAACCCATCAGATTATTTTAGAAACAAATCTTTAGATGTCGAATGTCGATTATATATAAACAGTTTGTTTGGTTACTATTAGACCAAGCAGATACTATGTTTAAATAAAACTGGTTTTGCAATTAGTGGTTAACATGTAGTTGACATTGTGTGTTTTACAAATTTAATATAACTATCGGTTTGTTTATTCTTAGTTCATTTACAGAAATATATGCAACAATGTGCTGTATTAAATAATAAAATTCCAGATCACATGTACACTGTGGGAGGTTGGAATGGTGGTGCATTATCATCAGGGGAAGCATACAACCCAGCAACAAATACATGGGCAAGCATTGCTCCAATGAACACTAAACGATATGAACATGCTCTTGTTTCTTACAATGGTTTGTGTAGTTCTTCTTTCTTTTTATAAAATGTATTGCCATACAGGGTAATGCTCGCATTTAAAATGTTATTCAATTATAATTTGATCATCTTTGCAATTAAACAATAAATTTACTAATTTTGTTTTTCCAATAAATAAAAATAAAACTGGAAAAACGTCAGTTGTTACAGGTATCTTAGTTTAATCAAAAATCTTTACTTTCATAGGTCCATTGTAATCCGAATATTAGGAATATTAAAATAAATTGACCAATATTTCAGAATATGGTCGATCACATAAATGGGTTGAAAATTGATTTTTAGTGTCTACAAAAAAGTCTTTCTTTAGTCAAAGTTCCAGAAGATAAATAGGGTTATATAAAACTTTTGCATAGTGTATAAAAAAAGTGTCATTGTGCATATCTGTTAATTATTCTGCTAGAAAATATATAAACCACTTACATATATTGCAACATTTGTGAACAATATTTTATTTAAATGTATTATTTTCTGATGCAGTGCAAATTATTTAAAAATACATAGAAGTCCAAAGAACTTGTAGCAGTGGCACAACCAGGTCCACATGACAGAGGGGACAAATCCCAGTAAAACTATGTGTCTAAAAGTTGTCAAAGAGTTAAATTTAAATCCCATTGTGGTGTTTGTGGAAAAACGTTATGATTAGGCACAATCTATATTATGCCCCTATATTAAGTAAGGTATAAACTGTCCATTGTTAAAGTTAATTTGCCCCCCCTATGTACTACTATTGAACGCCCCTTGCCGAACGGAGAATCCAATGTAAGATAACAGGGAAGTGTTTCTTTAATATGCGTTTTTCATGTAACAGCACAACGCGAGAAATGGATTTATAAAGATAACAGCGCTGTTTTATTTTAATAACAATTTATACAATAAAAAGTTACTAATGTAAAATTGATTACGGGTGAGTTAAAATAATTTTAGTATTTTAATTTCGGACATTTCGTTTAGCATGTATAAATATAATCTAACGTTATATTGGTAGTTTTAACATAGGCTCACTGGCGCCGAACGCGGGTATGCAGAGTACGCCAGCCTACCCTGGCATTTTGCCAGGGTATGCAGCATCACCTGATTTTTACGTGTTTCGATCATCAGATCGTCTACATTAATTGCTTGTCTGTACTACAACTCAACTGCGCAAGACATGCAAGCGTCGCGATGGGAGAACAACGCGTTTTTTTGGGTCTACATTAGTACATACACGGTACATACATTATAATACACGGTACATACCTGTATAATCACAGCAAAGGTACATACATTAGTACATATGTACATTAGTACATAAAAAACATATAAAATTTATAATTTTTATATGGTTTGTGGTAAAACGTATAATATATATTTTGCGTATATATTTGGTTGCACCTTTGCTGTGATTATACAGGGCGTCAATAAAACAACAACTTAAGAAACAACTAGGCACTTTTATAAGGTAGTTAAAGATATATTCCAACTTCCAGGCATAAGTTTTATATTCGGTAGCGAGTGTATTAATGACATTTAGGAAAGCTAATCCGTTTCTTTTAACCTAATTTATTAAGCAATCTTCGGCGTAGCATGTAAGTAGGAGGATTGTTTGGCTTTGGTCCAACTTGCACCTGGCCGAAATGAGTAGACGCGTGTATCTTTTTGACGACTCATGCGAACGCTCGAAGCGCACGATAATGATAAGAGAGAGTAAACTAATGTTTCTTTAGTATAGACAGTCTGTTATCAATTAAAAATATAAATCGAAAATTGAGTTAAAACTTATTTTACGCATTTTACACAAATTAAATTTTCAGGATTAACAATGTGATTTATTGTTGTTTGCATTATTTAGTTTTACAGGTGATTTAATTAGATCCCGCTACGTAATGCCCTCTTGAATCTATGCCTGCCCTAACTAAATTGATTTTAAACTACTTTTTATATATGTCCTTAATTGGATCATTTGATTTCCCAGACGCGAACATACACATTTGAAATATAACATTTGTTTCACCAATTATTCCACGCAAGTAAGGAAAGTCGAATGGTTTACGTCGGGACGATTAAATTATTTTTTAACTCCTTTGGCTGCAAACCGGACGATTATAACTAACCGGAATCTAAGGAATTTTTATAGGATTGGATGGGCTATAAACATTTACACAAGCTTAATAAAGAGGCGTACAACAACCACTGGCAACTATAATATCTTATATTCTATATAGGCGTCTAAAGGAACTCATAATACTAGAGCACCTAATACGCGTAGTGTGTTTCTCCTTACGAAAAGCGCATCTATCGTGCGAAGACGTCCGAACATTTGTTAAAGCGAGAGCTCGGAAAACAACTTGCATCATCGCATTGCTTTTTGTGGCAATAAAAGATACATTACCGTAAATGTCAGTTAAAGTCTAAAGTCAACATTGCAAAACAAGAGAAGTTTATTCAATTTATTTACTTAATCTATTTTGTTTTTAGCTGGAGATTTTATTGCAATCGGCGCGACGAACGCGAGGGCTCCAAATTATTTAATAAAATTTTTACTAATCATGCCGAATAGGTACCAGCTCAAATTTTTTAACGTTAGGAGCCTAGTTTGAAATCTCAAAGAGATGCATTCTAGGGCAATTTAATGTTAAAAAAATTTTTGGGCGCGCCAGGCGCGAAATTGATTTTCTATCAACCCTCGCATGCCCTGGCTTTTCGTATGTTCGGCGCGCCTGCATAGGCTATTTGCAAATCTACGTTTTGCAATATTTAGACAATATAATGAACTTTGTTCTATCATTATTTATTATCGGCTTTAATAGGTTATTATGATTCTGTTTATTTATGTGGTGCTTTATAGTTTTTAAACGTTCACGTTAAGATAAGTAGTATTGAGTTAAAATCAAACAATCAGCGTTTGGTTGCTTATATTACGTCGACAATCATACAATCGATATGTAAATCGTGTTATGTATAATTAAAGTTTATTAACTAACTATGCTTATCGTTAGCTGTTTTGTTGCTGTCACACGATGCGTTAAATAGAAACAACGTAATTACGCCCAATTAAATTTCGATTCTGTGCTACAAATTATTTGTTTGCACTAGGGCTGCGAATTAACGGTTAATTTAAAAAACGGTTAACTGATGTAAAAATAATCGGTTAACCGTTAACCGATTTTCTTTAAACTACCATCAAATCGACACCGTTTTTGGCAAAAAAAGTTCAGGCAGCCGTAAAGGGCAGCAAAGAAATAACGCACGTGATTACCGTCATTATCGGGTCTTATTTATGTGTTACTTTATAGTTTTTAAACGTCACCCTAAGACACATAGTATAACTTTGATTGTAATGCGTAA
>CH000253.1:118797-138131 GCA_000149265.1 Ciona savignyi | reverse complement strand
GTTCGAATTTTGTTTAAAGTTCGCCCGTGTATCCACGGTCAGACTTGCATCACATGTACAAATTTTAATGCATAACTTACCACTGGAAGTGGGAAAAAACTTAGAAAATTTTTCAAAAATTTTGAAAATTTTTTACCTCAGTTCGGTATGTTCCAGCGATGGAATTTTGTTTAAAGTTCGCCCGTGTAACCACGGTCAGACTTGCATCACATGTACAAATTTTAATGCATAACTTACCACTGGAAGTGGGAAAAAACTTAGAAAATTTTTCAAAAATTTTGAAATTTTTTACCTCAGTTCGGTATGTTCCAGCGATGGAATTTTGTTTAAAGTTCGCCCGTGTAACCACGGTCAGACTTGCATCACATGTACAAATTTTAATGCATAACTTACCACTGGAAGTGGGAAAAAACTTAGAAAATTTTTCAAAAATTTTGAAAATTTTTTACCTCAGTTCGGTATGTTCCAGCGATGGAATTTTGTTTAAAGTTCGCCCGTGTAACCACGGTCAGACTTGCATCACATGTACAAATTTTAATGCATAACTTACCACTGGAAGTGGGAAAAAACTTAGAAAATTTTTCAAAAATTTTGAAAATTTTTTACCTCAGTTCGGTATGTTCCAGCGATGGAATTTTGTTTAAAGTTCGCCCGTGTAACCACGGTCAGACTTGCATCACATGTACAAATTTTAATGCATAACTTACCACTGGAAGTGGGAAAAAACTTAGAAAATTTTTAAAAAAATTTGAAAATTTTTTACCTCAGTTCGGTATGTTCCAGCGATGGAATTTTGTTTAAAGTTCGCCCGTGTAACCACGGTCAGACTTGCATCACATGTACAAATTTTAATGCATAACTTACCACTGGAAGTGGGAAAAAACTTAGAAAATTTTTCAAAAATTTTGAAAATTTTTTACCTCAGTTCGGTATGTTCCAGCGATGGAATTTTGTTTAAAGTTCGCCCGTGTAACCACGGTCAGACTTGCATCACATGTACAAATTTTAATGCATAACTTACCACTGGAAGTGGGAAAAAACTTAGAAAATTTTTCAAAAATTTTGAAAATTTTTTACCTCAGTTCGGTATGTTCCAGCGATGGAATTTTGTTTAAAGTTCGCCCGTGTAACCACGGTCAGACTTGCATCACATGTACAAATTTTAATGCATAACTTACCACTGGAAGTGGGAAAAAACTTAGAAAATTTTTAAAAAATTTTGAAAAATTTTTACCTCAGTTCGGTATGTTCCAGCGATGGAATTTTGTTTAAAGTTCGCCCGTGTAACCACGGTCAGACTTGCATCACATGTACAAATTTTAATGCATAACTTACCACTGGAAGTGGGAAAAAACTTAGAAAATTTTTCAAAAATTTTGAAAATTTTTTACCTCAGTTCGGTATGTTCCAGCGATGGAATTTTGTTTAAAGTTCGCCCGTGTAACCACGGTCAGACTTGCATCACATGTACAAATTTTAATGCATAACTTACCACTGGAAGTGGGAAAAAACTTGGAAAATTTTTCAAAAATTTTGAAAATTTTTTACCTCAGTTCGGTATGTTCCAGCGATGGAATTTTGTTTAAAGTTCGCCCGTGTAACCACGGTCAGACTTGCATCACAAGTACAAATTTTAATGCATAACTAACCACTGGAAGTGGAAAAGAACTTATAAAATTTTTCAAAAATTTTGAATATTTTTTACCTCAGTTCGGTATGTTCCAGGCGTGGAATTTTGTTTAACGTTTTCGCGTGTAACCACGATCAGACTTGGATCACATGTACAAATTTTAATGCATAAGTTACCACTGGATGTGGGAAAAGACTTGGAAAAGTTTTCAAAAATTTTGAATTTTTTTTACTTCAGTTCGGTATGTTCCAGCGGTGGAATTTTTTTTAAAGTTCGCCCGTGTAACCACGGTCAGACTTGCATCACATGTACAAATTTTAATGCATAAGTTACCACTGGAAGTGGTAAAAACCTTAGAAAAATTTTCAAAAAATTTCAAATTTTTTTTACCTCAGTTCGGTATGTTCAAGCGGTGAAATTTTGTTTAAAGTTCGCCCGTATTACCACGGTCAGACTTGCATCACATGTACAAATTTTAATGCATAACTTACCACTGGAAGTAGGAAAAAACCTAGAAAATTTTTCAAAAATTTTGAAATTGTTTACCTCAGTTCGGTATGTTCCAGCGGTGGAATGTTGTTTAAAGTTCGCCCGTGTAACCACGGTCAGACTTGCATCACATGTACAAATTTTAATGCATAGGTTACCACTGGAAGTGGGAAAAAACTTAGTAAATTTTTCACAAATTTTGAATTTTTTTTACCTCAGTTCGGTATGTTCCAGCGGTGGAATTTTGTTTAAAGTTTGCCCGTGTAACCACGGTCAGACTTGCATAACATGTACAAATTTTAATGCATAAGTTAGCACTGGAAGTGAGAAAAAACTTAGAAAAATGTTCAAAAATTTTAATTTTTTTTTACCTATGTTCGGTATGTTCCAGCGATGGAATTTTGTTTAAGGTTCGCCCGTGTAACCACGGTCAGTCTTGCATCACATGTACAAATTTTAATGCATAAGTTACCACTGGTAAGTGGGAAAAAACCTAGACAATTTTTCGAAAATTTTGAATTTTTTTTACCTCAGTTCGGTATGTTCCATCGGTGGAATGTTGTTTAAAGTTCGCCCGTGTAACCACGGTCAGACTTGCATCACATGTACAAATTTTAATGCATAGGTTACCACTGGAAGTGGGAAAAAACTTAGAAAATTTTTCAAAAATTTTGAATTTTTTTTACCTCAGTTCGGTATGTTCCAGCGATGGAATTTTGTTTAAAGTTCGCCCGTGTAACCACGGTCAGACTTGCATCACAATACCCAAAATTTTTGGTTTCTGCATATCTAGATCATGTGGTCTAACAAATGACAAATTTTTATTGCTATTCCATTACCCCCCATAGTAGTTGTCGTTGCCACAAGCCATCCCTGTCAAGCATTTGACGATAAAACGAAAAAAAACGAACAAAAACAATAGGAGTCCCATTTTTTTCCAAATGGGACCCATAATAAAAATACAATCCTTTCATTTTTTTGTAAAGGAAAGGTCGTCTTGCGCATTCTCTCCTTTCGTCGGCGAAAACGATGCTTATAAACTTAATTATGGGTCCCATTTGGAAAAATGGGACACATATTGTTTTTTATTTTTTCGTTAAACGCTTGACAGGAATGGCTTGTGGCAATGACATCTTCCAGAAAAATTAATGGAATCGCAATGAAACTTTGACATTTGTTAGATCACATGGTCTAGATATGCAGAAACCAAAATATTAGGTAATATACCCAGGGAAATTTCCCTGGGAGGTGAAAAACCAAAAAGGAATCTTTTTTAAAAAAACTAGCTGTTTCGGGCATAGCGCTTGAACAGCTACTCCAATTTTAATTAGATTTGGCAAAGTGTAAGTGCATTAGCCACTGATATACCTCTCTTTAATTAATTAAAAAAATTACCTAGGGAAATACCCTTAAAATAAGATTTTGTTTTTAAAACATGATTGCGACAGGCATGGCTTGTGGCTCCGACATCTACCAGTAGGGGTAATGGAATTGCAATGAAACTTTGTCATTTGTTAGACACCATGATCTAGATATGCAGAAACCAAACTTTTGGGTGATAAATCCAGGGGAATTCTCCTGGTGGGTGAAAAACCAAATCGGTATTTTTTTAAAAAAAAATAGCTTTTTTGGGCAAAGCTCTTAAACGGCTACTTCAATTTCAATTAGATGTGGTAAAGTGTAAGAGCATTAGCCACTGATATAACTCTTTTAAAATAATTAAAAAAATTGCCTAGGGAAATACCCTAAAAAATAAGATTTTCTTCTCAAATCAAGATTGTGACAGGCATGGGTTGTGGCACCGACATCTACAAAAAATGGGTAATGGAGTTGAAATGTAACTTTGTCATTTGTTAAACACTATGTGTTACTGCGGGAGTTTTTGTTGATTTAGAATATTATTTCCTGTTTTGTGGGACGTCATTATTTTCTCTCATTTGCCTTTTTATCCTTTGTTCTCTTTGTTTTTGTAGACGTGTAAGGCGTGGCTTTGCTTTATTTCTTTAGTATTTTCAGTGACCTTTTAAGTTGTATCTGAGAGTCTGTAGTGAATAGATCAAATCGTTGAATAGACAAAAAGTGTTGTATTAAAAAGAAACCGAACAATCTGTAGTGAACGGATTGACATAACTAATCCCCCAAACTCAGGTATTTAATTTATATTCTTCTGTGTTTATTGTTTATTGTTTCGTATTATTTATTGTGTTAATTTGTTTCAGTTACCGCATTTCAATAAACTTCGCTGGAGAAAAGCGCGTAACTGCAAAGGGGCAATAGAGCAAATTCACAACACTATGGTCTAAATTAGTAAAAAACAAAATTTTGGGTAATATATCCAGGGGAATTACCCTGGAAGGTGTAAAACCAAATGGGTATTTTTTTTAAATTAGCTTTTTTTGGCATAGCGCTTGAAAGGTCAAAATGTTAGTCCCCTATTCGTTTTTGTACCATTAAGCAAAAAGAAATAAAATACATAGGGAAATAGGCCTACCCTAAAAATTATGATTCATTTTTAAACCGTGATTGTAACAGGCATGCTATATCGCTCCGAAATTTCCACCAAGGATTTGCCAAAGCGGTTCAAAACTGTTTGTTAGATCATCTTACAAACATCTAACTTAGATAACATAACTTAGATATTTAAAAGCAAAAATGTATATACTAAACCCAGGGAATTCGAAATAATGAAAAACTCAATTGGGCTGTTTTGGGAATTTACCTTACTTTTACTAAAGCGCTTGACAAGATGAGGCTTAAATTTAAAACATTTGTGGTAAAATGATCGTTAATCTAACACGCTGATTCTTTTTTTAACTACACATGAAAAAGAAGTTTGGTTTAATACCTATGGGACCCATACGTTTATTCTTGCAGAAACAAAACTATGACAGTTTGGGTAAAACTCTGGAATGTTGAATAACATGAATCTGACGTGCACAGATCTGACAACAATATACATTGTGTAATGAACATTAATAACAAGATCGGATTGTTACCTTAGGGAGCCATGCGTTTATGCTTGCAGAAACAAACTACATACCCGGTGTATAAAAAACATGTGTTTTACAAATAGTGGTGATAAAACACGTGGTTGACACTCTCTAGTTTGAATAGTGAGCGTTTCATTTTTCGTAAAGGGAACGTCGTCTTGCGTATTCTCTCCTTTCGTTGGCGGAAACGATGCTTAAAAACTTAATTTAATTAGTAAGCGTTGTCTTGTTGAATTGTCACTTTTAAAATTGCTTCCAAAACAACTTTATGCGTTGGCCCATCCGTTGTTACCGATGCACTTTAAACTTCCATAGTTGAAGTTGACGTCGGAAATTGTTCGTTTCGGTACGATGTGTGTGCATTTTAACAAGGATCCCAATGTGGACTCGTGATTTTCTTTTGTGCTTCTGCTCGTCGACTTTCTTTTGAGTTTTACTGACCGGGGCGTAGGCTAAGCTTGGTTCCGCTGGCTGTATTGCGGTTTCTCGTGAGCTGTGCAGCGGAAAGTCTATAGGTTCACTCTCCACAGTACGCCTACTAATTATTATAGTAGCCAATATTTCTTCGTTGCTTAATGTCTTTTCTTAAATTCAAAATCTGATTCCTTATTTAGTATAAATGCCCATACAAAGGAAAAACTAAAATTAAAATTCTCATTTGCAATTTTTAACATTCGGAAATATCCAGCACCTTTCTTCCTGGTCCACCTAATTACAAGATTATTATTTTCTTCCCTATTTCTGTGTGTGTTTTTCCTTTCTTAATTTGGTTATTATATTTTATTTACAAAAAGCAACATATAACAACAAAATCACCTACCAAATATCCTGAATAATACCAATTCCTATTGCAGATCCATCTCAGATAACGTTTTTGCAGATATCACCACGACGACCCTAAAAAAGAATATTATTCGAAATTGTTAATTGGCTTTTAAATTGTTAAAATTGAAAAACGATCTTGTAACGTAATATTAAACTAAAAATGTTATTTTGTAAATATGTAAATAGTTAATATGTAAACATGTACATTTGTAAATATGTACATTGTAAATTTGATGCTGTGTAATCTTCGTGTGCTTTGATACTTTTGCTAATAAACTAAAATTTAAAAAAAAAATGTATTTTACGTCTTCAAATACTCGTGATGCAGGTTACTTATTCTAAATGCGAGTTATTTAGTCTGACGCAAGTTACTTAGGTTTTTGGTGAATCGCTATGGTTCAATTTGTGAACATTATTCGTTTTTACACAATTTATGCTTATGTGCTGTGTAAACGTGTTAATTACTGGAAAACTATTTACGTTGTAGTTTTCGACCCAGTTTAAGTATGTTTAGTTGGTGCATGTCCGCTGTTTTTATTACAAACGCGACCCATTTCACACAGTTAAAATAGCCGTTCACACCCTATCTGTCCCCGTAACCTATATTTATTTGGCATATATTGTCGTGATGCTATGAACCAAAAAACTTAAGAATGAACTAACGTACAGAAATGCCGAATAAAATCAGGAAGTTACAGTTCGATCTATGTATGTAGTTATTATCAGAAATCAGTGTCAGCTAGTGTCCCTTAATGAACATTTAAGGAAATTTGTTCTCTATTAAGGAACACTAGTGTCAGCCACCGACCATTACAACGAGAAGACAGCCTCAGGTGAACTTTTGGCCAAGCGACAAGCAGCAGTCAATGCGCCTGCCTCACAATAGCAATCCGCGGCCAAGATATATTAAGGAAAAAATCAGGGGTGCTATAGGTTGATGTAGCATGTAGGTTATATAATCTTAGGTATATACTGTATATAGCATGGCGCAAGTTATCTAGTGTGTGCTATCTATGTGAGTGTAGAACACTTGTTGCTGTTGAAAATGTCATAGCGTACTTTTTTGGACAAAGATGATTCGAGAGGAATGACAAAATTTAATATTAAACTTACCTTTCTTTGGACTGCATGCTGCAGAGCCACTTTTCAGTGTTGGTGGCACATTTGTCTTATTGTACCAGGTTCAGGGCGATTACCATTTTTGCAGTTATACACTGATAAAAACATAAATTAAACTAGAGAGTGTCAACCACGTGTTTAACCACCACCATTTGTAAAACACATTTTGTATGACATATATTCATGCTACAGGGTCCCTAACCACAATTTGTATTTTATACACTGAGTATGTAGTTTGTTTCTGCAAGCATAAACGCATGGGTCCCATAGTTGTCCAACCAAACTTCTTTTCAATGTGTAGTTATAAAAAAGAATAAACATCTTAATTTACTAACATTTTACCTTAAATAATTTAAATTAAACCTTTTTAAGCGCTGTAATGAAATAAAGGAAATTCCCATAAGTTTAGTAGATGGGTTTCTGTTTTTACATATTTTGGCCATGTTATATAACAATTCTTAAAGTTTTAATGTGATTTGTCGACCCTTTTTTCGAGATGTCAGTGCGATATGGCATGCCTGTCACATTCATAATTCAGGAACATATCTTGGTTGTTAGGGGAATTACTCTAAGCAAATGTTTTCTTTCTTTTAATTGACATAAAGTGTCTACGGGTCTAACATTTACCCAATTTGGGATCAAATGAGAGCAGCCGTTCAAGCGCTATGCCCCAAAAATCTATTTTTTTAGAAAAAAAAATGTTTGGTTTTTGACGTCTCAGGGGAATTTCCCTAGATTCATTACCCAAAATTTTAGTTTCTGCTTATCTAGACCATGTTCTGTTACAAATGTCAAATTTTTATTGCGATTTTATTACTCCTTTTGCTAGATTTCGGGGCAAAATGGCATGCTTGTCACAATCATATTTAGCAGAACAAAATCCGATTTTTAGGGTATTTGCCTAGGTAATTTTTTTATTTCTTTTAAGTGTTAAATCAGTGACTAATGCACTTACATTCTACCAAATCTGATTCAAATTGTATCGGTCGTTCAAGCGCTATGCCCAAAAAAAGGCTATTTTTTTAGAAAAAGTACCGTTTTGGTTTTAACGTCCCAGGGGAATTCCCCTATATTTATCACCCCAAATTTTGATTTCTGCATATCTAGACCATGTTGTCCAACAAATCAGCGAGTTTCATTGCGATTCCATTAACCCTTCTGGTAGATGTCGGGGCGACATAGCACGCCTGTCACAATTATCATTTACCAGCAAAAGTTTAATTTTTATGGTATTTCCTTGGGTATTTTTTTTATTTCTTTTAAGTGTTAAATCAGTGACTAGTAGTGCACCAACATTCCACCAAATATGATTCAAATTGGAGCAGCACGTTTAAGCGCTATGGCCTAAAAAGCTATTTTTTTAAAAAAAAATGCCCGTTTTGGTTTTTAACGTCCAAGGGGAATTCCCCTGAATTTATTACCCAAAATTTTGGTTTCGGCATATCTAGGCCATGTTGTCTAAAACATAACCAAGTTTCATTGCGATTCCATTATTTCTTCTGGTAGATGTCGGGGCGCCATAGCATGCCTGTCACAATTATCATTTAACAGCAAAAGTTTAATTTTTAGGGTATTTTCCTGGGTAATTTTTTTAATTCTTTTAAGTGTTAAATCAGTGACTAGTGCACTAACATTCCACGAAATTTGATTCAAATTGGAGCAGCCGTTCAAGCGGTATGGCCTAAAAAGCTAATTTAAAAAAAAATGACCGTTTTGGTTTTTAACGTCCAAGGGGAATTCCCCTAAATTTATTACCCAAAATTTTGGTTTCTGCATATCTAGGCCATGTTGTCTAAAAAATCACCAAGTTTCATTGCGATTCCATCATTCCTTCTGGTAGATGTCGGGGCGCCATAGCATGCCTGTCACAATTATCATTTAACAGCAAAAGTTTAATTTTTAGGGTATTTTCCTGGGTCATTTTTTTAATTCTTTTAAGTGTTAAATCAGTGACTAGTGCACTAACATTCCACGAAATTTGATTCAAATTGGAGCAGCCGTTCAAGCGCTATGGCCTAAAAAGCTATTTTTTTAGAAAAAATGACCGTTTTGGTTTTTAACGTCCAAGGGGAATTCCCCTGAATTTATTACCCAAAATTTTGGTTTCGGCATATCTAGGCCATGTTGTTTAAAAAATCACCAAGTTTCATTGCGATTCCATTATTCCTTCTGGTAGATGTCGGGGCGCCATGCCATGCCTGTCAAGCGTTTGACGAAGAAAAAAAAAGAAAAAAAAAAAAGAAAAAAAAAACGGACAAAAACAATATGTGTCCCATTTTTCCAAATGGGACCCATAAATAAATTACCAGCAAGGCAATCTAGCCAAAGCACATAAAAAACCGGTACCTCTAAATACTACAAGACCGCTTTATTGGACCGCTTGGATCGCATGTAGCGCTTGAATCGCTTGGATCGCTTGGAGCGCTTGGATCGCTTATTATGGGTCCCATTTGAAAAAATTGGAAACTTATTGTTTTTGTCCGTTTTTTTTTCTTTTTTTCTTCTTTTTTTTTTCTTCGTCAAACGCTTGACAGGCATGGCATGGCGCCCCGACATCTACCAGAAGGAATAATGGAAACGCAATGAAACTTGGTATTTTTTTAAAAAACATGGCCTAGATATGCAGAAACCAAAATTTTGGGTAATAAATTTAGGGGAATTCCCCTTGGACGTTAAAAACCAAAACGGTCATTCTTTCTACAAAATTAGCTTTTTAGGCCATAGCGCTTGAACGGTTGCTCCAATTTGAATAAAATTTTGTGGAATGTTAGTGCACTAGTCACTGATTTAACACTTAAAAGAAATAAAAAAATTACCTTGGGAAATACCCTAAAAATTAAACTTTTGCTGTTAAATGATAATTGTGACAGGCATGCTATGTCGCCCCGACATCTACCAGAAGGGTTAATGGAATCGCAATGAAACTTGGTGATTTGTTGGACAACATGGTCTAGATATGCAGAAATCAAAATTTTGGGTAATAAATCTAGGGGAATTCTCCGGAGACGTTAAAACCAAAACGATATTTTTTTCTTAAAAAGTATCCTTTTTTTGGGCATAGCGCTTGAACGACCGATACAATTTGAATCAGATTTGGTGGAATGTAAGTGCATTAGTCACTGAAATAACACTTAAAAGAAATAAAAAAAATTACCTAGGGAAATACCCTAAACATCGGATTTTGTTCTCTAATTATGATTGTGACAAGCATGCCATGTTGCCCCGAAATCTAGCAAAAGGAGTAATGAAATCGCAATAAAAATTTGACATTTGTAACAGAACATGGTCTAGATCAGCAAAAACCAAAATTTTGGGTAATGAATCTAGGGAAATTCCCCTGAGACGTTAAAAACCAAAACATTTTTTTCTAATAAATTAGATTTTTTGGGCATAGCGCTTGAACGGCTGCTCTAATTTTGATCAGATTTGGTTAAATGTTAGACCATTAGACACTTTAGGCCATTTAAAAAAGAAAACATTTGCTTAGAGTAATTCCCCTAAAAACGAAGATATGTTCCTGAATTGTGATTGTGACAGGCATGCCATATGGCACTGACATCTCCAACAAGAGTCGACAAATAACATTAAAACTTTAAGAATTGTTACATAACATGGCTAACATATGTAAAAACAGAAACTCATCTACTTAACCTAGGGGAATTTCCTTTATTTCATTACAGCGCTTAAAAAGGCTTAATTTAAAACATTTAAGGTAAAATGTTCGTAAATTAAGATGTTAATTATTTCTTTAACTACACATTGAAAAGAAGTTTGGTTGGACAACTATGGGACCCATGCGTTTATGCTTGCAGAAACAAACTACATACTCAGTGTATAAAATACAAATTGCGGTTAGGGACCCTGTAGCATGAATATATGGCATACAAAATGTGTTTTACAATTGGCGGTGGTTAAACACGTGGTTGATACTCTCTAGTTACACTTCGTAATTACAAAAGCCATGATATTAATGTTAGTGTAACTTCCCGACAAGGTGTTGGCTCCTAACACCTGTCTTAGTGAGAGGTTGCAGTATGCTAATAGACGGCGTCCCTTTATTCAGAGTTTGAAATAACGCGTCATTTGTCCAAAAACTTGTGAATTTATTTGAATTTGAATGATGGCGAAAACGAAAAGGTCTTGAAATGACGGTTTTCTAGGGGAAAATATATGTACAATTTAATTATCACAAAAATTACTAGTTTGAGAAATAAAACCAATATTTACCAAATTGTGGCTGAACAGGAGCCAAAGCACGTCATACACATCTTCTTTATAACCGTAAATTTCAAAACATACTACCAAAAGATCGATTACTTCACGATAATGCTCATGCGGTAAAAAACAAGCGTTTTATAGTTCGGTGAAATTGTGGGAAAAAAGGGAATACAATACCGATCTTATTCCCTAGTGACATCGATATAATATAAACAATAATTGCGACGATAAATCTTACAGTTAGGGTTGGGGTTAGAGTTCGTTCTGGGGTTGAGATTAGTGTTTGGGGCAGGGTTAGAATTACTTTTCATAGCAATCTAATTGATCCAAGCGCTCCAAGCGATCCAAGCGGTCCAAGCGGCCCTGTAGTATTTAGAGGCACCCCATAAAAACTACTGTATTATTTAAGTGTGACTCATCAGTCTAATACTCTAATCTAACATTTAAGCGATATTGATCCAAATATTAGGTTTCAGTTTTTTTATTTTTATGTCTAGAATTTCTGTAACGTACAAAACCGAGTAGCTTTGTACCAATTTAATTAAAATTTCATTAAAATCTAACTTCTCCGTGCTGCTAATTCCGAAATGTCCCAAGTTTTCTCCTTGATTTATTTTTGCACGCGCGAAATTTCTGAGATTTCCCGCCAAAACCCTCGGCGATGGAGAGCGATGGATTAGAACAGGGGCGTGCAACATGTTTTAGCACAACGGGCCACAACGTACAAGTATAGAGATACCGGGGGCCAGGCCATCGAACAACTCATATTTTTTTATGACGGCTTTCGATTTTCGGCAATTGCTTCTGCTATCTTTAAGCTCAGTTTTGTAACTAACTTGGTAGACATTTGAAATTGGTTAGGCTTTTTTGTATAATAACATGCACCCATAAAGTAAGATCACGTAATACTGTACCACTACCGGAACAAGGCAATTTTCATACAACGCACATTATTCTGTAACAATGGGAGGTCGTCACAGTAATGTTAACATAATTTAATCGGAGTATGATTATGAAGTAATCTTAATATACTGTCTTTAAAAATGCCAATGATGCCGTTACAGTTCAGAAAAAAGATTTTAAACTATTAGGCTACGAAGTATAAAGTCTGCAGTGGGCCACATAAATCGGTACCGCGGGTCGTGCTGTGGCCCGCGGGCCGTATGTTGCACCCCTCTGGATTAGAACAAGTTTGTACTTGGGCGATAGGCCGGCGATACAGGACGTGACGTCAAAATAATCGATTGCATCGCTCTCATCGCTTATCATCGCCGTAAGTGAGCATCGGCCTTAAGGCACGTTATATTTTACTGTTCAAGTTTTCCAGAATATATATAGGGCATTTTACGATGTCCGAAAAGTTTGGGTGCGATACGTTTCACATGTGTACGTTTTTAACTGCGGGAAATTAGGTGGGAAAACTATGTTAACGATTTAAACAGAGCAAATACAAAAGCCTGTAAGAGGTGACAATTACGTAAAGTGTAATAACCTAAAATACGTAAGAGACCTCAAACGCAAAAAAACGAAGTGAAAACACAATATTTTAGACATGAAATATATTAAAACAAATATTTGTACGAGATGCTACAGCTCTGCTTACAGTGGCAACAAACGTATTAAGTTACAGTAGTTTTACGTTATCCTGGGTTCAATGGTTAAGTTACAAAAAAATATTTTCGTTAAGGTCATGTGGCCGAATGGTTAACGCGACCGATTAATATGCCGACTTAAATACCAAGAAATGGTCGTGGCAATGAGGCCATCATGGGTTGCAAACTATGGTCGGTAAACAAATGTTCGCTTTCGACAACAATTTTTCAAAGTCAGCGTTTTCACCTAGTCAGCGTTTTCACCTGGTCAGCCAGTCAGTCTTTCAGTGCGACACACTGTTTTGTATCGGAATAAGCAATTAAAAAACACTGTTTGCTTTGTCTGATATAGTTTGCCCTCCATGCCTAAGCCAAATAATATCGAATTGTTAAAGTATGCAGGAAGATCAAACGTCACTGATCGTTACCCGAAAAGTGGTTCAAGAATTCTGCGAACTTTTAGAATGTTCTAAGCAACTGTTTAATGGTTTAAGGTGAGAGAATTGTGTTTTTATTTAATGTACGGATTATCCCAAAATCTGGGCCGGCTATCTGTAATAGTAACATTTCGAAATGTTTACTGAAACAATTTTCTTTATGTATTTAAACCAGGCTTACTCGTAAACAATTTGAGTGGCACATTATAAAATAATATTCATGCACTTATAGAGTTTTTGCACATTTCTCCTTTGGATATGTTGTAGTCCTTATAAATACCTTCAATTTAATGTATAGTTTATATAATACACTAACCGTGGGATGCTATGAGCACTAAGGGTCTAAATAGTCATAATCTGTCGTTTTGGGATGCAATGATTTATCAGTCGAAAGAGCACGGTTTGATTAGAAAATTGTGCAATTTATTGATCTGCATTTCCTCGTTAACTTTTTTTTTAATTTTCGACTTCCGTTTTAATGGGTTTTATATTTCATGTAAAAAGAACTTTAGTTTACGTTATGCGGTAAATTCCTGGTTTAATTATCATTAGATTCTGTTCCTCTGAATGCAATATCCAGTCAATCATACAGTTAGTTTTCAAATATAATAAATTGTAAACAAATTACATTCCTGTAATGGGTTATAAGGATAGGATATTCATCTTTATCCCAGTGAATGGGAAAACCAAGGGGGTTAACACATGGACAATCGTCAGATCACATCGCTCCCATCGTTGGGTTACCGGAGCTATTGCAGTGTGTTGTATATGATAGACACGTTCCTTCAATTTGGTAGAACCCATTAATTCGCTGGGTTCAGGCAATGTCCGTAAAGTGCCTTGCCCAAGGACACAACCGACTAGCTAGCGTAATAATTTTAGAAAAATGTGCAATTTGTACTATATTTCCTCGTCTAAAGTTAACTTTTTTTTACTTACATCTTTTGTTTTTCCATGTTTCTAATTTTTAAGTTAAATAACTTTGGTATAATGTCATACCGATATGCATTGGCATCAGAAAGTAGAAAGTACAGACAAACATGCACAGGTGGAGTGCTATCATGTCAGTTAAACGAGCCATATAATCAGGGCGTTATTATGAAAACATGAATTATGCATCAAACACTACTTTTCATTTTGGGTTATAAGTCAACCTCACTATTTATAGGGCAACTCTAAAACGAGGAAAACAGCTCCCTGTAAAAATATGGACCAATCGATAAGATTGGTGGGTTAGTGCGTCACCTTTTAAAGTTTTTTTGAAACTAGTCACCAGCAAGTAGATTATGTTCTTGGGCAAGATAGTGAACGGACAATGCCTGAACCCAGTGGATTGACTAAGTCTACTAACTTAAAGAAACGTCTCAATCATACATAGCACACTGCAATAACTCCGGTAATCCCACGGTGGTTAGGAGGTGAGTTACGGCAGTCAATTGTAAATCATAACAAATGAAGCGTCTTCGCAATAGTAGTCTGTAAGCTATGTCACTTTTCTGTTATTTGAAAATTAATCGCTTTGAAATAGCCTTAAAAAACTACAAATCCTGAATCCATCGTCAATGTTAGAATAGTAAACACTATCTATCTGGTTTTGGACTAGATAATGATACATGCGATTGAGACACGCACTGCATATATTTATGTAATTAAATTTGCTGAATTGTCAACTCGGCAAATCGGAGCACAAGGATGAAAACAACGTAGTCTCTCGGAGATTTGATTGACAGCTGGCTTACAGCGTATTTAAATTTTAAGTTTCGTAGTCTGTGTAAGAACGTTGTAATCTAATAAAAACTTAATAAATTTGCCGCTGTGCACTTTAAAACTTTTTTTTTACTTTTTGACAGTTTTTTTTATTTGCGAAATTTTTAAACTATTGCCCATATGCAGTTGGTGATCTGAACCCCCACGGCATTCTTTTTGTCGTGGACTTTGGTTAATTTGCCAAAAGTCCTCAGCAAAGCGAATTTTGAGGTCTGCACTATAGAGTACGCCTGCACACATAGTCTTCATATCCAACGTTTTCTCTGCACCACTGATATTCTTGTATAACTTGCTGAAAAATGCTTTTCGACAAGGTACCATTTTCGGAAAGAAAAAAATAAAACTACATTGGAATTAAAATTAGAGAACAAAAACTTTAACAAATTAGATTATAATTAGTCTAATTAGACAACTAGAATTATCCATCTTCATTGTATTTATTTATTAGTTTTATCAAAACTTAGTCACATCACGCAATCACACATTTTTTTTTGTTTAACAGCATTGTGTTTTTGTCGAATGCATGGCAACTCACATAAGCGTCGGAATAGGGGTCCCAGTCCAACCGTATTGGGTGCTTACAATATAAAAAAGCACCCCTGTTTTTATCAATTAGTTAAAGAAATATGTTCGAAGCGAAAGTTTTATATGCCGAAGCGAGGGTATTTATGACAGTTAAAAATGCCTTTCCGTTTTCTTTAACTTTATTTATTAAGCAACCTTCTCCTTAGCATTTATGTAAGGATTGTTTGGCCCTGGTCAAACTTGCACCTGCACCCGGTCGTAATGAGCGACCCGTGTATTTTTTTGATAACATGTGCGAACGCGCTTCTTTCACGATGACAATACAGAAGAGGAAACTTATTTTTCTTTAATATATTATAAGTCTGCTATCAATTAAAAACAGTACTTCATAGTTCACGCGTTTTGCACAATTAAAAATTTCGGGCCGTATTTGCAATAAACAAAACAATTCTGGTTTTATTTAAATTTATATTAACTCTTTCCGTCCCAACTCGCGATATATCGCGAGTTGGTGGGAAAACATGGTATTCCGCGTTGCACATAAATAGGTGCAAATCTAAAAAACGATTTCTCCTAAAAAACACAATGCGAAATGGTAGAGACCTCAGCTATGACTCATTCGATCAAGGAAACCCTATAATTTATTTTTTGTAATTTTCGTGGAGAAATATTAAAAATGCGAGGAGTGATAGCCTTTCTTTTTCAAGGCTTCGCCTCCTATTTCTATCGATTTTACACGAATTTACACGTGACTAACTCAGCCAATAGGAGTCGTGTTAACTTGCGGAGAAGCTCTTTTTGTCAAGCAAGCCTTTCTTTACATTCTCTGTGAATTTTGTCCCGTTGAGATAAGAGAGAGAGCGTTAGTGACGTTTTCTCTACAGACGGTAAGCGTCGTGTTTACCAAAGCATGAACCCAGCTGGGCGTGCTGAGCGCATGATAAAGAAAAAGGCGGCGAGACTAGTTGCGTGTGCCCTGCTTTGATGAATATCATACACTTCGAGAATATTGGAAATAGTATTTGTGTTTGTTTGCTTTTGTATGCCCTTTTTACACTTCCTTCACTGTTCTTTTTTATACTTTTCACTGTTTTAGTTCTACAAAACTTCAATGCGTTTAGGTTCATTTTTTCATAATATAGTTAGAATAAAGGGAAATTTCAATTAGGAATAGTAAAAAAAACTACTAAAGATAAAAATACAGTTCAAATTTTCAAAACTAGTACAAAAACTATTATACAGTCTACATTCCAATTTTCATATCATTTGGGCATACCAATAATTGGTGAGTATTTCGTTTGTCAGTGCACCTCAAATTTTTCAAAGTCGAGCAGAATTTTCTTTATATATAAAGTGGTGTTCACTAAAATTTACATAATATATTTTTTATTGGAGGTAGATTCTAGGTATGTGGCTTGTTTAAAAGAGGGGTAAATTATCTTTTCAACCATACTAAATATTAAATCATAGCATAAACTTTTGAAAAACTGTGCTAATTTGAAAATGACTAAAAATTGTAAAAAATACTGCGGGACAGCATGTTTGAATTAATGCATTTAGCCGGGAGTGAAAGAGTTAATCCCCATTTAGCTGCGGTGGTCAACGGGAACATTACGTATAGCGATAAGACATTACGTATAGCGATGATCTGATTAATCTTTTTTTGAAACTAAATGTGGTAAACAACAATCAGTAAATCGTAGGGTTTTTTAAAAGTATAAACTTTTAATTGTGTAAACAGGTGTGAGCTACGAATTTTAGAAACCAATTTTACTTTGTTCTAAACTAATAGCTGACCTTGCATTTAATTGTGATGTAACAATATAGGTATATTAGAAAGAAATGTCCAAAAATGTTACTATCATTATTTTTACATTATTAAATGGATATAAATATGGTATATATATGTCTAATTTTTTAAGTTGCGCTATGTACCGGTATAATAATACTACTATTTTATAGAAATTAAAGTCCGCATTACCCAATGAAAAAAATATTCTGGTAATGCGCACTATAATAAAAATCCTTCACTAAAAGTTGTTTATTATTAAAATGATCACCCACTATCCATTTTGCAAATTAAATAAATCATTATATGAAATATTGTTTCGTCCAAATGTCAGTCAAATCTCCGAGTAAACAACGCAGACAACTGCACCTGGAGAGAGCGAGCGCGATAACCTCCCCCCATCAAAGGAATAAAGACCACCACGAGTTGCGGTTTCCTACAGGCTCTCGGAGCTTTGACTGAGACATCTAGACCAAACGCCCATATTTGTTAGAGCCAGCAACTTAAATTTTATTAGTACATACAATTTCGTTCAGTCAAAATCACAAAAAATGCTCTACAATCAAATGTCGTATATTTTAGCTATATTGCACGATTAGCAGTTAGTCTGCAATATGTGTTACTATGTTATAACACAGTCGTAATCGGTATAACCCACTAGGGATGCACAAACTAGAATATCTTGGTATTCTAGAATAGTTATTTCGAATCCAGAATATCGAATCCTATTCTATATAAAAAAGCAAACTTGAGTTAAAGTGGCAAGATCTTCAAAAATTCCTGCTTCCGCTGACTACCTCTATGGCCAGTGTGATTACATACTTATAATCATAGGCGGCGACTTCAGTAAAATTTTACCGTTGCGCGAAATTTTATGACGTCACGATTTACAAAGCTAAAAGATTAAGCCAGGAGTTTAAGTGTTTAATCTAACTACTTCCCCCGCTGAAATATTGCATGGTCGTTAATACGCTGCTCAGCGTCAACAATACGGAAAGAATATACCAAATATTTATGTGTCTGCGAGGGCTGTGCAAGAACCCAGATTCTTATAATGGTTAACTGATCAAAGAAAAAAAACGTTAACCGATGTTAGCCTACTGTTCTCTCTAGCTAATACTTAGTAATGGGAAGAACATGGGGAAAAACGGGAGTGCGTCGTCAGTGGTGCAGTATTGAATCTAGGTCAACGTAACCCTAGGTCAAACCGCCGATCAAAGCAATAAACACCGCTGGAAAAGCGGCGCTGCGGTTAGACGATTTAATGTGATAATTATTTAAAAGCGCAGGGAATTTTTTGCGTAATTATAAAACAGACATTGCGGCGCAACGACGGAAGTCGGCGCGCTTATAATATCCGTTGTAATCAACGCTGCTGCAATATGTACAATGAAAATAAAAAGGAACTCCTTGCAATTATAGTTTCTTAATGTGCAATGTATTTTATTTCGAATCCAAATATTCGAAATAAACGTAATATTTGGATTCGAATCCCGTAGGATTCGAATCCGGGAGATTCGATATTCTAGTTTGTGCATCCCTATAACCCACCCTAATGGCGTTAATTACTTTTCGTATTGATATTCGTATTTCCGTAGTTTAATATATCACCGGACTGTGGCACGTGGTATTCTGACGAATGACAGTGTTATAACGCTCTGTTGTGTGTTTTTAATTAAATTAGAATGACGCAAAAAATCATATCATTCGAACAAATCGTTTGACGTAAAAACACCTTATCATCTACTATCTTCGTGCAAGTAAGATACTGGCTGACGCGTGGTCTTAATGTCCGTGGTGCAAACGACTGATTACAATCTCCGCAAATGTAATCGGTGATAATAATAGAACATTGAGAAACACGATTCCCGTTTGTTTGCATGACAACGAAAAAGTCTATAATTATGTAATAGTTTAATGGATGCTTAACCACGTGGCCAAAAAGACGCAAGA
>CH000253.1:88386-102309 GCA_000149265.1 Ciona savignyi | reverse complement strand
ATCAAATTTCGGGCGAGAAAGATTCACTCGCGTGTGGAAGCTCACACAAGCAATGCAAGTAAACATGGCTCCCAACTGTAGTTTGTATGACATAACAACTGTTTAAATATAGTATTATAATTTTGTAGGTCTTGGAGTTGCTAACCGCAGCGTCGCTTTTTTAAAGATTCGTAGCGGTGTATATTGCTTTGATTGGCGGTTTGACCTAGGGTTACGTTGACCTAGATTTAATAGGACTACTGACGCACTCCTGCTCGCGTTTTTCCCATGTTCTTCCCATTGCCAAGTACTAGCTAGAGATAACAGTAGGCTAAACATCCGTTAACCATTTTTTCTTTAATCGGTTAGCCGTTATAAGAATCTAGGTTCTTGCACAGCGTTAGCGATAGTATATTATTACTCGCACGGCGTGTATTACGCGAGTATTACTCGCACGGATTTTTGGCCCTAATAAGGAATGACTTTTGAGGGGTGGCCTAATCGCTAAATGGTGTGTTAATCACATGGTCTGGAACCTCGGGAATCGGGAAATTAAATTGTGATTTTTTATGGGACAAGTGTAAGCTAAATGGGACAGGTCAATTTGGTACTGAACTTGTCCTACAGGACAAGTGCTCTTAAATCTTTATGTAGAGCCCTGTAAGGTCAGATTTTTATTCAACGGTAGTTGAAAAGAGTACAGAACGCTACGAATAAATGTCTATATTTGTTCGAAAACTTATCAATTGCTGTTGTTTCTGCATGTTGGGACTGCAAGTACCGTATTCATTGCTTTCTTGAAGTTTACCGTTTTTTTGTTTCATTGTGTTTTAGCCTATAGTCCTTAATAACGTCTAAGTTACACTTTAATTAGTAAAATCAACGACAAATAAAACGCCAATTCCACCTACTACAATAAAATGGCGTTTGATAACATTAAATATTGCGTCATTAGGCTTAAAATCTAGTCAATACAACGAATTGCTTTTAACGTTATTATGGTTTCCTATATTTCTACGCCGATTAGCAAACGTAGACTATTCCTAAAGTATCAATTTATAAAGCTAAAAAAGAACGCGGAATGTATGCTCACGCAAAACACAATTTAAAAATATACAGTATTGCATAAAACAACCAAAATCGGTGTGGTTATCAATGGATATTCTGGTGAAAGTTCACGATTTAGTAAGCTCTGAATATCGTGCTACATATGGGTACTAAATTTTCGATATTAAAAAAAAAATTCTAAAATATAAAGAAAATAGTTTCAAAGCGCACAGCGGCAGTTTTATCTAGTTTTTATCAAATTACATCGTTCAACACAAAACTTAAAATTTAATTTTGCCAGCAGCCAGCTGTCAATCAAATCTCCTAGAGACTACGTCGCTAAAGACGCCGAATAAGCTATTTATATTTATTTTTACACGCATCGCTGCACTTAATATCGAAAAGACGCGGTTCAGTCTAATTAATTTTAATGTCACCGTTAGTGCGTCGTGTCCGACTATAAAGCCGCGCAAAGTTAAATTAACAATCCTACATGCGTAGGAAATATGACAGGGCTAGTGTTTATTGTTGACATTTGTCACGGTACAGTTCTTAGTCAAAAAGATCCGTTCCAGTACGGCCAGAATTTTTATCGTGCCCTGGGCCTATGCCTAAAAAGATACATTAGCCCTCTTTTAAACAAGTCCCATATCCACAATCTACCTTCATTAAAAATATATTATGTGAATTTTAATGAACCACTTTATATGTTTAAAGAAAATCCGTTCGACTTTGAACATTTTTGAGGTTAATTGACAAATGAAATTCTCACTAATTATTGGTATGCCCAAATGCTATGAAAATTGAAATGTAGACTGTCTAATAGTTTTTCCTATCAGGAAAATTTGAATTGTATATTTATCTTTAGTAGTTTTTTTTTATTCTCTAAGTGTATAGTATTCCTCAAAGCAGGGCACTTTGCACAATGTCACCCCACATCTCTCACACCAGAAGCTCAAACTTTTATATTTTCTTTATGTAGTGTCTCTTTGGTGCATTGACTTTTGGTTGCACGATACACAAAATTTTTGGTGGTCTCCAGGCAGCCAGCTTAGAAAATGACGCCCCGTGATTCAACCTTCTGGTCCTTGCTGTGTGGATGAAGTTGCCTGCTGTAGCGCCCTTGCGTTTTCTACCACGATTTCATCTGAGGAGATGGAGGTCTTCCTCTTCTCCTTGCACACCTTAAAAAAGGTGGGGAAACTGGAGATGGCATGTTGTCGACATCAGTTTCACTTTGCGATTCAGTCGCATAGTCTGTGTCACTACATATTTTGTCTACTAGATCGACCTCACTGTCATCATCATTAGAAAGTGTAACCTGAAAAATATGCCAGTTATAAACATACTAAATATATGTGTTTAATTATTGCAAGCTTACCAAATTAAGAATATCCTCTGTTCTACTCATAAAACATTAAGATTGCACATTTAATAATATTACTAATTACAATGCTACCGTATGTTTGTGTTTACCAGAAACCTACAACATCTGAAAGCGCTTCGTTATTAAGGTCTTTTATGTCATTCCTGCAATTACATTGTAAAAAAACGCTTCCCAATCTTTCAGCGTCTGTCTCTAACCAACCACATAGCAGGCTAGCTCATGCACACGGAAATAGTCTAGCTGCCGTTATTCTCTATCATGCTCTCACCAAGCTCAGCTGGGATCATGCTTTGGTTAACACCAGGCACCAACGCTCTCCCTCTTATTTTAACGGCACAAAATTCACAGAGAACATAAAGAAAAAATTGCCTGACAAAAAGAGCTCCTCCGCAAGTTGACAGGATTCCTATTCGCTAAGCAAATGTAAACTCGTCTAAAATCGATAGAAATAAGAGGCGAAGACTTAAACAAGAAAGGCTACCACTCCTCGCATTTTCAATATTTTTCTACCAACATTAGACAGGATAAATTAAAGGATTAACATGATCAAATGATGCCATAGCGGATGTGACTACCATACTTCGTAGCCTAAAAATTTAAAAACTTTTTTTTAATTGTACCGGCATTATTGTCATTTTTAAAGACAGTATAAGACTACTTCACACTCTTATTAAATTATGTTAACATTACTGTGCCGACCCCCCAGTGTTACAGAATAATGTGCAGTGTATGAAAATTGCCTTGTTCCGGCAGTGGTACAGTATTATGTGATCTTACTTTATGGGTGCATGTTATTATACAAAAATGCTTAACCAAGCTCAAATGTCTACGCAAGTTAGTCTACAATAACAGAGCTTAAAGATAGCAATTGCCGAAAAACGAAAGCCGTCGTAAAAAAATATGAGTTGTTCAATGGTCTGCCCCCCAGTATCTCTATACATGTACGTTGTGGCCCATTGCGCTAAACAGTTGCACGCCCCTGGTATAGATCAACATGCAAACTGTATGTTTATTTATTGTCCCTTTAATTAAGAACAGTTCGTTCAGTATCTTAACAACGTAAAATGCATTTTTGCTGTAATAAAACAGACTCTAAAAAAACGATGCCAAATAACAATCAAATGCAAATATAATAAAAAAGTAAGTCAAGATTAATTATTTGGAATACCTTCCATTGGTAAATTTTAGCATTCAGTTGTCCAACCTAATTGCGTGAACTTAAAAGTAAAACATAACACAAATACGACGTCGATTTATCCAAACATATTTAGGCTTTTTCTTTCAAAATACACTTGCGAATAATAACCAATATTCGGCGGAGACAAATAGTTAATTGGGATGGGCATTATATTGGATATCCGAATCTCGACCGATTTTGTACGCCCTGCCATAAACTAATAAAAACTACTAGAAAACGCATAAATACGTATTTTATGTTAAAAGTGTTATCAACATTTAAACAAAAGTCTAATAAATAGCCTACATGATCTACTATGTTGTCCGGCCCGATGGTCTGTCCGGCCCGATGGTCTGTCCGGCCCGATGGTCTAGCGGTTAAGTGCGTCGCCTTTCAATCGAAAGGTTGCAGGTGCGAAACTGGTCGCTAGCTAGTCGGTTGTGTCCTTGGGCAAGGCACTTTACGGACACTGCCTGAACCCAGCGGATTAATGGGTTCTACCAAATTGAAGGAACGTGTCTATCACATACAACACACTGCAATAGCTCCGGTAACCCGACGATGGGCGCGAGGTGATCTGATGATTGCCCGTGTGATAACCCCTGGGGTTTTCCCATTCACGGGGATAAACATGAATATCCTATCCTATCCCTATCCTATGTGATTACGCGCAGGACGCATATAAAAAACTAATTAACATTTACTGCAACCGTTTTCTATTAAACTTGAGTATAACCTTTTTATTTTAAACATGGCGCGTGCGAATATGACTTATCTTTAACGCGTTCCACAAAAATAGGTGCATATCTAAAAAACGATTTCTCTGCAATGCGTAATGGTAGAGACCTCAGCTATAGCTCATTCGATCAAGGAAATCCTTTAATTCATTCTCTTTAATTTTTGTGGAGAAATATGGAAAATGCGAGGAGTAATAGCCTTTCTTGTTAGAGGTTTCACCTCCTATTTCCATCAATTTTACATGAATTTACATGTGACTAACTTAGCGAAGAGGAGTCGTGTTAACTTGCGGAGAAGCTCTTTTGGTCAAGCAAGTATTTCTTTACATTCTTTGTGAATTTCGTGCCGTTGAGATAAAAAGAAGAGCGTTGGTGACATTTTCCCAGCAGGCGGTTATTGCCTCCTGCTCATCAAAGCATGAATTCAGCTGGGCCGGCCTGCTGAACGCACGATAAAGAAAAAGGCGGCAAGACTAGTTCCTTGTGCCCTGCTTTGAAGAATATCATACACTTTGAGAATATTGGAAATAGTATTTGTGTTTGTTTGCTTTTGTATGCCCTTTTTACACCTCCTTCACTGTTCTTTTTTTCATACTTTTCACTGTTTTAGTTCTACAAAACTCTAAAAACTTCAATGCGTTTTGGTTCATATTTTCATAATATAGTTAGAACAAAGGGAAATTTCAATTAGGAATGGTAAAAAAGTACTGAAGATAAAATTACATTTTAAATTTTCCTGAGTACAAAAACTATTAGACAATCTACATTACAATTTTCATATTATTTGGGCATACTGATAATTGGCGAGTATTTCGTTTGTCAGTGCACCTCAAATTTTTCAAAGTCGAGCAGAATTTTCTTTACATATAAAGAGGTTTTCACTAAAATTTTACATATTATATTCTTTATTGAAGTTAGATTCTAGGTATGCAGCTTGTTTAAAAGAGTGGTAAATTATCTTTCCAAACATACTAAATATTAAATCATAGCATAAACTTTTGAAAAACTGTGCTAATTTGAAAATGACTAAAAAATGAAAAAAACACTGCGGTACAGCGTGTTTGAATTAATGCATTTAGCCGGTAGTGAAAAAGGTAAAACATTAAACCATTAGTCCATAGATGGAATAAAAAGCATATTTCGTGTTAACAGGGCTCGATATTCACACTTTTCCGCCTGTCAGGGACAAGTGATTTATTGTGTGGGACAAGTAAATATTACGCAGCGCATGTCCAATGGGACAAGTTAAAGATGCAAACTAAATTATATTTTTACTATCCTTCACCGCCATGTACATCTCCAAGTTTAAGCAGTGTTAAACTAGTTGAACAATTGTACTTATGGATTATTAATTCTTAGTATTATTAAATGGTAATTATTACAATTCGAGTGCTTCAAAAGCCAATTTTGAACGACGGAATACTATATATTTATTGGAAGAGTTAATGTTGTAAAAAAGTATCATCGTCTATTCGTGTAAACCGCAGCGATCCAAGAAAGGTGATTTTCGTTTCCATGATAAAAAACAGCTTTTGGGAAGTGATTACATAATCGTTCAATGGTGCGTTAATCACATGGTGTGGAACGGCGGAATCGGAAAATTAAATTGGTATGTTTTATGGGACAAGTGTTGGCTAATAGGGACTGGTCAATTTTGTACTAAACTTGTCCTACAGATTCTAAGAGCTTTATGTAAATCCCTGCATATTAATTTAGCAAACACGGTATATCAAATAGTGTGGGCAACTACAGACCCTCTATATGAACGGAAAGTAAATACAATATGAATTCTGATATTAGACATGGCCTTGAAACTTACCCTAAACCACACATTACTGTACACTTTCGGATGCCAAATATGTAAACAAAAAATGATACCTAATCAATACACTAATCATTAAACAAATCAAATTAAAAATGGGTAGTTTTTCACAAATAATTAAACACCAAAATCATTGTTACAGAATCGTAATGAGCAATGACACTCTTTTGTAAAACTTGATATTTATGTCAAAAAAACTTGGGGTTAATATAAATTTGTTGCAACCATGTAATGCTGGATTCACATCAGAAGGCCGCTTTGTCTTGTGTCCGGCAAAAATGTTTTGGTCGATTCACTCAGAGTTACAGATGAAAATAAAGATAAATGTATAATGTATTTTTATTGGTATACAGAATACTATCGATATAGAACACTTATTAAGTTTTGGATAAATCCTATATTGGGCAGTTGAAGTTAATGTGCTTTTCACACTGTGAATAAATACACTACTGAAACACCTAGGAAAAATCAAAATTTTACAAGAATGACAACTGAACTTATTCCTAAATTACTGAAGCCAATTAAAGAAAAGAAACATACATATATAGATCAGTATCACCACCTGAACAACGAACTCTCTTGACCTTAACATTTGTATACTACATGGTTGCCACAACTTTGGTAGAGGTTATTTTGGATGTTCTTCAGTCAAGTTTTATTACAGAACCAACCTAAGAAATGTGTCATAGTAATGTAAAGTGGTGCCAATGTTTTGCACTTTAAATATGTTGTAAGGTAAATGTATTGGTTTCATCTGTTCAATGTAAACAATGACATTTGTTTTTGGTTAGAGTTCAAATTACCAATTTAAACAAGCATTAACAAACAGTATGAAAAGTGTTGTAGACAAAACAATAAGCATCATAAATTAAATGAAAATATAACTTAATGAACATCAACAATTAACTACACAGCACGGAATGGATGCAAAATTGTGTATCATTTAAATAGTGATATTTAATCTAGTTTGAAAAAATGTTTATCGGGATGCTGACAATCTTTTTAATCACTACCTTGGTTATTTATGTACATAGATTTCCGGTTTCTTATATATTTCTGTTTTTTTGGCCAGTTCATTGTTCTGTAGTCTCTGGTATGTTCTTTTTAGTTACCGGCACTGGTTCACATAAGTAAAATTGATATTCCCCCAAACTGTTTCATTGCAAAAGATTTCCATATCTGTATAAGTGTCATCAGATTATGAAATTTACTGAATCTAGGAAACGTGTGTATTTCTGGTCATGCTGTAAATACAAATGCGTACCGGTATTTTTCAATATTTAATATATTTAAAAGAACTACATATTTTAAATGAACTACATCTGCCTTGGCCTAATTATACTGCACTTTAAATTCCAAATCCACTTCAACCTAAAGTCTCAAATATAATTAAAACTAGTGTATTTATTTTAAAAGATTAAAACAACATTTATAATACATCGTAATAGTATCTGTACTGCATATTAGCAAAGAAACAAATTTGTAGACTGAAATTCAACGATATTAAACCCATACGACAAAAAACATGTGTAAGAATATACTAAAAACTTTCGTTGTATGACAGAAAATGTGTTTTTTGTGTCAACATCAGACTGGTGTGAATTAGCACATAAGAAACAATACTTTACATTTAAATATCGACGAACTAACATGACAAAACCGTAGGCTATTTGTTGTTTCGGTACAAACCCTGCCTAACAATCCAAGAAGTGTTTTCTGCAATTTGTATTAATAATATTTTTTTGTCCTTACCAAAAATCAAAAACAGGAAACAAATGATTTGTTAATGTCATAATATCTGAACATACCATTTTCTAATTTTAATGAAAATTATGGTTTGTAAAATAACGAAACATAATATGGATGTCTGGCTGATTTTAGGTGTGTTGACTACTGGTTAAGACATATTATTATTAAAAATTGAATAATCTGACTATGTCTAGTAATGTAAAGGGTGTTTATTATAAATTAATCATAAGTTTGTTTTTTGACAGGTTAATTTTAGATCGCAATTACAACTTAAAGAGGTGGCAAATTGGGGAAATTGCCTCAAAAATTGGGCAACTATACTATCATTACTAGTAAGTGCATTTCTAATTAAAATAGTTATTATTCCTCTTAAAAACAATTTTTAAATAAATAATTGTTCTAGTTTGCATTATTTATTTATTACTTTCGATTTTGTGCCATGAAAATTTTGGTAAATTAATTACACAATCAATATTCTTTGTGCACTAGGTAAATTTACTCTAATGTGTCCAAAGCACTCTTTTTATTTTTAGATATATGTACTTATGGGTGTCTAACCTGGTTATGTAGAGTAGGCTTGGGCCTACCATGAATTTTTACTTAAATTAATTGTAAAATATTGATGCATTTCTGAAATTTGTAATATGTTTATCATTTGGTAAGATGAAGCAACATCATGATGTAAATTACTAGAAAATAATACATCCATATACAACGACGCACCAACAATAAATGCTCATTTTCTGTAGATTTATTGACTATCCCTTCAATTAAAAACAGTTGTTACAAAATATTAACTGTGGTTACAGAATTTAAAAATAAAAAAAATGTATTTTCAAAAAAGACACAAAAAAGTAATGCAAGCTGACAGTAAAAGGCAAATATAATAAAAATTAAGTCTAGATTTCTTTATTCAAATATCTCATATTGGTAAATTTTAGCATTTTGCATAAAAATAGGATAAGCATTATATTGAATATCTACTTCTGTTCTGGTCTATAAATCGAAGTCAGGCGCCGGAATGTATTTAATATTAGAGTTTTTATTTATATTTTACTTTTAATTTAAACATTTATTGAGTTTTTTTTTATACCCATATGAAAATAAATATTATACAAATAATTTAACATTTTTTGTTAGTTTGAGAACCAGCGAAACAAATTATTTGAATGAGGCTTATCAATTTTATTCTGCCATCCGATCTCGCAATTATTACAAGAATGTTGGTCGAGAAAATAGGTAAGATATCATATGCTATATTGTTTGACTTTTTCTATATTTATGGTCCCTGACAGGTTTGTGAAAAAAAGAGGTAAGTGCTCACACCGATCTTTAAGCAGCATTATCCAGTCTTTAATTGCCATAGCCATCTTCAAACGGATTCTTAACCTTATTAAAAGTATTTACAATTGATTTGTATTTAAATTGCCGTCCCGGAGTGTCAACGAATACAACTATGTGATTACAGGTATGCAAGCATACCCAGGCATTTAATGCGGTATTTAGCACAAACTAATTTTTACACCAAACAAATAATGATCTTGCTAAAAAGTTCATGCCTTTCTATATCTTTAATTTATACAGACTTAAGGTTGACATAATAGGCTAATACATTAAAAATTATCTAAATACAACCCAAACAGTATTTTTGTTCAGAGAGAAATATTTTTTATATTTGCTTTTCTCTGTTGCCCTGCGACTATCTGAAGTTACCATTAAAACTATCATGCTGTAATAATAGCATACTATTAAAAATTGTTAATAATCATTTATCAACCCCCACATACCCCCGTCTTTTATGGCGTATAGTGCAGCTGGTGTGATAAGAGTCTATAGTAAAAATATTATTGCATGTGTTGCAGCGACGGTATAGCCTACTAATGGCAGTATTGCAACAATGATTTTGTTCCTTAGTGCATGTTTCACGGTTATTTGAAGTTAACATCTTGGACATTTCAGATTACATATTCCTTCTCTGATCTTATTTTATTTATTATTAAATTCTTTATTTATATCCTGCCTGCTCAGCATTATGGCCTTTAAAACAGTGTGCAAATCTTTCCTTTAAATTGTAGTTTATTCACTCAGAAAAGCCTAATCTAACTGCAGCATTATTACTCCAGTGTGAGAGTACATGCTGAGAGTGTCAACCACCACTACTTTTAAATGCCAGATATATTTTTCTGCGTGCAAAATGATCGGGTTTCCTTAATACCAAAACACTCTTGGTATATCTGATACAAAGTGTATAAGATTTTGTTTCTGCAAGTAGAAACGGGTTCCCGAGTTACCAATCCCAAACTTAAGGATGCACAATATAGAATTTCGAATCCTTTGAGATTCGAATCTCCAGGGATTCAAATCTTTACAAGCAATTTAATAAGAATAGTTAGGATTAGAAATTAAAAACGTAAAATCTCGGTTGCGATCCATCGCGCAATAAAACTCGTTCAGCCAATTATGCAAGCGTCAGCGTATCGTCTCAGCACGTGTGCGACAATTAATAAGCATGATTAGTTATCTTTTGTGTCCCATAAGACGTGCTTAAAGCGCGCGCACACACAGATAAAGTACTTTCCCCGCGCTAATCACATGGTTTATTGCACCTTTAAGTATGACGCAATTTTAAAAGTTATTTAAAGACAAGACAGGCTTATTTGTAAAAATATTTATTCTACTCTAACAACTATGTTTTTAATTAGCACAAAAAAATAAAATCTAAAATATTTAGTTATTATTTTTGTTAAATTTATAGTAATTAATTTAATATACTTTCAATAAAAACATAAATTATGGGGGAATGTTGATTGAGTAAGTCCTAAATTTCTCTTAACACTGTATAAATGCATATTGCTAGTTTTTTACATTTAATTAAAATTCATATACTGTCCAGTATCTACTTTTTTAAATAGGAAAATATTTGCACATCATAGCAAATTTAAATAAACAGTAAAACATTCTAGAACAGGATTCGAAATTCTAGATTCGAAATATATTATTCTAGATTATTCTAACACCCAAGTATCCTATATGTGCTTCCCTACCCAAACTTTATAACTTTATTTTATAAATAAAACAAACAAATTGCCTGGTTACCTGATTTCCTATGGCAGTGGTTGTCGATCTTTTTGACTTTGCACGGGGAGTCAAAACAATATGCTAAATAATTTAGGACAAATAATAAATTACTCCTTCTTGGGCGCTCTTGCTTTTCGAAAGTTAATGTAGAACTATTGTTTCGATGAAAAGGAATGAAAGAGACACTCACCATTTAGTAGTTTATGATGTATGCACACTCTGTTTTGAAGTTGCGAAATGCAAGTGTGGCACACCTAGCTAACCCCTATGGCGCACCAGTGATGAGAAGCACTGCCCTATGGTATATCTTACACAAAGGGTATAACATTTGTTTCTGCAAGCTGAAACTAATGGGCTCCCGAGTTACCTATTCAAAAAAGCTTTTCAGGGGATATTTTCATAAATATATTTTTTTAGTTTTATTTATTTTATTTTTTTAATTTGAATTAAAAGGTCCTCTTCGGTTAAAACTAAAAATATCGACTAAAAAAGGTTTAAAATGCGGGGAAACAGTTGTTGTGCCAATTTACATGGGTCTTCAAAGAGTTTTCCTATTCAAAATTTGTCCCTGCATATATAATACATATCAGTTATCACCTTTAAAAGTTTGTTGTTATTAAGCGTTAAAGCAAACTAATCACTGGTTTGATTGCGGTTCTGTTTTGGAGGATTTCCCAGAATAAAAGGTGGGTAAGGGTTATCCAAATAAATTAATTTCTGTTGGTTTAAATACTTTTTATATACGTGGTAATAGTGCAGTGGTTCTCAACCTTTTTGTCTTGGCGACCCTCTTAAAAATTTTCGAAGATTCCGTGACCCACACTTATATTCCATTCTAAATGCAAAATTGGAAAGTTAGCACAAAAATGTTTTACTTGCATTTATTAACAAATCAGTGCGATCGTTGACATTGTAGGTCTGCAGCTAAACGTATATGATGCTCCCCTTAACTATCTTTACCAATTCCAAGTCTTGACTGATTTATGTTGTATAATATACTAAGCTACTTCCCTAATAGAGTTCCAATTTGCAGCTATTGCATGTTTACAGTCAAGTGGTCACAGTTTATGACATCACAGTGGACGCATACTGATGCAATAATATTGTGCTACAAAGCAATCCGAATGAAATGTCTCAATGAAAAATTAGGCACGGTATAGCACATACTACGAGCGTACCGGTGCACCCATGCATTGACATTAACCCTTGTTCTTACATTAGCAACAGCTTCGCGACCCCCTTTAACATGCTTCGCGACCCCCTTTAACATGACCCCCAGGTTGGGAACCACTGTAATAGTGCATTGTATTTACCAATGAAGTTTTCTTAGAAATTTAAGGAAAAAATCCCTTGCCAATGCGGAGATATCCGAAAAAACCCAAAAAAATTATGGGAATTTTTTATTCCCGCCGGGAATTAAACTCCCCTTGGGTTTTTTGTAAAATTAAAAAATCAAGGCAAACTATGCACAGCTAATAAGGATTTCTAAAAGTTTTAACATTATTGGATTACTTGTTCATGCCAATGACCAGGCAACCAGAGGCTGAAAAAAAAAGAAAGCAAAAAAGGTAAAAACTAAAAGTAAAATTAAAATATGTTCCTTTTGGAATCCTATAATTCCTGAAAAGCATGCAAAAATAAGAACTGGCAAATAGGGAAATGCTTTAATACTGAGGCAGCACCTGGTAATTTACATGTTGCTGAGTTGTTGCAGTTTGGTTAGCGATTTATCCCACAGTAAATGAATAACATTGAGATGTTATATTAAGCAAATCATTCTACATTACTGCTGAAGGCTTTTTGTATAGTAATTGTCGAAAAGGAAAGGATTTGGTGGTGTTCATTTTAATTTTTTTTTACTAATGATCAACAATTCTTCTATATTATGGTAAACCTAATGTGGGTTTATCCGGATTGTTTACTAATTTTATATCCTGATAGGGGTGGTGGTATTTATACCTTGATGAACTTTATTCGTGCAATAAGGACATTAGTAGAAGCCTCTAAGTCATGGTTTTCGCATTTTTAGAAATGTACTAGCCCAATAAATTATAATGGAAGAAATTAAGTAAAATGGAAGAAATTAAAGTAAAGTGCAAACATTAATCAACTTCATCCTTCTAATTCATTATTGTTATTCATATTGAATGAACTTTAACAAGGTATTGTCACAGCCCTGGATAGTATTGGCATTACACTGAAATAACCCTAAAGAGAAGATTGCCGAGCATATGTCATTAAAAATGATATAACAATATGTGACCATCATTTACACTCTTGTTAAGTGGTGCATGGGTAACATATATGCACCTAGTTTTTTTTTATTCTTTGTGGATTTGTTAATCATAAAATGCAATGAATCATCTGTTGTATATACTAAGTTTTGTTATATTTAAACCAAATTTATTCAACATTAAATCTTGTTTAAATTATAACTTTCAATGGCCATTGCATGGTAAAATGTTCAACTTGAGACTTAATTATGCTTAGTGGCAGGTTATAATTAAAAGTCGTTGTCACAACTTTTCAATGGTCGGCTAGCAGTGAAACTTAGGTTTACAGAAAATTATTTTTCTGTAAATACCATATAATATATGTAGGGATGCACAATATAGGATAGTTAGGTATTCTAGAATAATATATTTTGAATCTAGAATTTCGAATCCTGTTCTATAATGTTTTACCAAATGTTTAAATTTGCTATGCTGTGCATATATTATTTAAAAAATAGATACCGGGCGGTAAATGATTATTAAATATAGAGAATTAGCCATATGCTTTTAAACTGTTATGAGAGGAATTTACGCAGTCAAACAATATTTTACCATTGCATATTTTTTAATCATATGTAATCTCTAAACACTATCATCCATGAGGGAGTATAATAGTTAAGTAGGTTTTTGTTGAAATGCATGGCTAAGAAAAATGCTCCCAAACACCAGACAAT
>CH000253.1:65077-76447 GCA_000149265.1 Ciona savignyi | reverse complement strand
CATTAATCCAGTTTCTATCACATTGTAAATTTAACTAAAATTTTAGTCATCCGATTATCATGAAAATAATATACTTAGCCGAATATCCTACTCCAGTCCACTATATTACTAATATGTGACATGATAAGTGTCATAAAATCAAATTCCTAATATTTTTTAGTCCGAACCTGTCCAGGTGGTATGTGCCAGCACGTTTCAACGATGTGATAAAACCATGCGATTGTTGCCATCCAGTTTGCCAGCATTGGAAAAAGGTAGATATCAAATTTTACGGAAAATTTGTTTTGTTTATGCTGTATTGCAGCTATGAATTATTCTGCCATCCAGAAATATGAGCAACTTAATATGTTTCATTCTCTGTTGGCTATTTCCTGATATCGTTATATAAAATTTAGAAGGTCACATATGTTTTATGTACATTTTTTTAATGTTTTTCCACTGTTATTTTGTTATGCAGTAAATTTATGTGGTACAAAGTGTGTGTTAATCCGGACCCATAACATTCCTTGCATTTGTATTGAGCATGGGGCTCGTTTGTTGTTTCTTGTTTTACACACCTTTCATACTCTTTTACCAACACCTTTTTGTACACTTTTTATACATAGTTTTATACTTGTTATTTGTTCAATTTTATTCCTTTGCACCTTATAATCGTTTTATTTTGCTTTTCTATTTTAACATGCACGATTTTATTATTTATCTTTCGGTGCATTTAAGTAATTAACGCTCAGTGCTAAGCTAATTTACCTGCTTGTGATGATCACGAATTTCAATGGTCGAAATTATTTCTCTTTTGGCTTTTTAACTGTTAAGACCTGTTTTTAGTAGTGAATCTTTTTATTAGTTTTATATGTGTTTTGCTAATAGTAAGCCCTCGTAATTGGTCCAACGGTAGGCCTTTAAGACAGCTTCTTAAAGAGCCTTAAAAATTCTTCACCAAATTGAAATGTTGAATTTGTTTTTTTATCTTTCTTTCTATAAAAGCATTGGAACCAAGGTTTAAAAATCGCTAGTAGTTTGACAGTTTCACACATCTGATGGTGATTTGAATTAGTGCCAAAAAGTACAAGATTTCACCCTTGACCAAACATCATATAACAGTTATTATTATAAAACAAATTTTTTGGTGTGAAAAAATTACTAAAAATTATATTTATTAATAAAAAAAATATATATAGATTTTAATTTGTTCATTACAACAACAGTGTTTTAAACAAGTGTTATTATTATTAATAAAAATTTCAAAAAATACATTTTAATCAACCTCTGTTTAACATAATTTGATATAGCTATTAATTAAATTAATAAATTGTTGGTCTAACAGAACTGTGTAGTAATATTGTTGTAGGGATTGACAAAATAGAATTTGACAATTATGGTTTCTGAATTAAAATTCTCATAATGTAATATTTTTGCCAGATTAAGTTATACAAAACAATTAGTCTAGATCAAGTTATGTAATGCCTTATTAAATCTATAATCTATACTTTAAATAACAAATTGTTTAAAATATTTTTCCGGGTGTGCACCGACAACAATCCGCATAAACTTTGATTTATCTTTTATTTCATGAGACTAACGGATGATACTGCAATTAAAAAATAGTAAATGTGGCGTCACAAAACCTTACCAGCCATTATTCCCCAAGAAAAATACATAAAAACCAGTAATACATGAGGGTAGTCTGAAGACATCATTTTAAAATTTAACTTTCAAAAGAGATCTTTGTTATATTATTTTTAAGAATAGTAGACTTCTGTTTAACCTTTCCAATATATTTTTTTTTAAATAATAATAAAAATACCAGATAACAAAATTGTATGCATAAATGCATTATTGATAAAAAATATTTAAAGCTAAAAACAAAACTACAATATAACTCATTTTGTTTTAAATTAATGGCATAATAATTAAATCACACAAGAAAAATTGCAGTATCATAGTAAAATGTAACAATTTAATTTATACAGAAATCTTTTACCATGCAGTTTCGCATATTGTAACAGTTGCGTAATATAATTTAATCATTAATGACGTGACTTAAAATTGTTTAACATCATTTAAAAATCAAAATACAGGTAGGCAAAGTAAAGAAACTAGTTATAGATGATAAATTGTAAACATCAAATACCAGTGCTGGTAAATCAACTGAAGCAGTAGACTATCCAATTGGGGTATCAGCTTTAACTTTTACCCTGAGAATTGTTGTTCTCACTCTATTTAACTACGCTTATTGCGCTGCTTATATGTATTCTCTGATAAAAAAACATTTTAATAATTTCGATATATTTTAGGAGTTCAAACCAGAGTTTCGCTGGGGGATGCTATCATAGTGGGAAATTCCCCATCTCAGATGAAATTCTCTGAGTTAACAGTGGATATGTTTCGTATGGTGCAGGTACCTGGTGTGTAAATAGCTGGACAGTTTATATCTAAACAGTATCTGCTCAAATCAATTACCACCCAAACAATTTCCTGATAAAATTTACCATTAAGAAAATAACATTTGGGCAATTATTTTACACAACTATATTATTTGTACACAGATTTTTAATTTCACATAAAATTCTTAAATTTCACTATTTCTAAAGTTAAAATTACCAGGTTTTAGAAAGAGCGCCCTGTGTGACTGTTGATCCCGTGCAAAGATCACAGCGAGCAAATCCCTCAAAGGTACGTTACCTAGATTGTAAAAATGCCTTCAAAATGGTTTTAATAACATAACAGTTTAAAGGGGAACTGAAGTCGATTTTAAGAATATCTTAATAAATGGAAAAAAAGACGCTGATTTCAAAAATCAAATCAGTTTTTTCCAATATTTTTTTGTTAAAGAGTTATGAGCAAATATGCATTTCATTTTATGTTAGGGGATTTCCCACATTACGTCATTGACGTTTTTGAGATTTCGTGCCTATATGCATTGTACACAATCATGTGCCAGTTTAGAGGTGAATTAGTAACAGAAGCGCCTGCAGGAGCGTTGTATTTTCGTTTTTTTATGGAGACTTAGCATAACACTTGTCATATAGCCTAACTGAACCAATGTACGCGCGTGACAGCTTAACTTAAGCGCGCTCATTCAGGCCTACACGGTCCTGGATCTAAGCTGAATGCTGAGGTATATAGGTCTCGTATTTACATGACTTTAGAATAATAAGTCTTAGCAATTTATATCATAAATCATAGAAGTGAAGACAGAACAAGAAAACTAGAACAGGAGGCAGTAAACTGTAACTGCCAGCAATTTATAGAAATAAACCAGCCACCAATCAAAGATCAGACTATGCGGTGGGAACAGCCTATTTCTTTCATGATTGTTGCTTTTCAATATATAGCCATAATCTGCAACGTAGACTAGCAATGTTATTATCAACCCCTAGGCTACAAACTGAGAGTGCGAGAGATTTGGTATACATATGCATAGTTTTAACAAATTTCTTTTGTTTTCTTTATTTCTAGAGTAAATTTAAGTTAATGTTGTAACACTAAAATGGATGACAGTTTTTAGCATTCTGGCATAGATGAAAGAAGTTTTATTGTACACAATAAAACAACACAAATTCAGTCATGTGCATTTGAACCAAGAAAAACGTCTGAGAGTATCTTTGAAGATGCAAGCCCCATAGAAGAAAATGTTTATTTAGAAACATTACCTATTGACATGACTTGGTGCCGTTGCAAAAACTGCATTCTTATGGACACACCGCAAGAATGTTTATGCTGCATGAATGTACATACATACATTTGTGCACAAAATAACGCCAGACTGGACTTGCATTACTAAAAGCCCTTATTTTTCATTTATCTGCTTGGATAAAGAAGTTCTTGAAGTTGCACTTGATGTACTGGGTTGATCACTATGTTTAAAATCATAATCAGAAAAATTAAAAATTGTTGGAACTGTATTTTTCACCAAGTGGTTTGTTTTTATCATCTTGGCCACTCCATTGGAGTCAAATACAATTTTACTATGATAATCCTTGTCACAAATATGTGCACTATACACTGCGGTTCTTTTTCCAGGTAGTTTAGAACGCTTGCATTGTTGTATCCATTGCTTCATCCGTTTTTTGTCGTTGTGAGGAAATCGATGGAAGAGCACAGGTGGATTGGAATTTCGTGTGCTGTAATAGGAATTTGTACATCCCGAAGCAAAACAATATGCTCCAATCACTCTTCCTTCCTTCTCAGTGGCTTAACTTTGGGCATTTTACAATATCTAATAAAAAGAACTAAATTGGAAAAGTGGTATATTCTTATTAACTTGTTTGGGTAGTTAAGTACAGATCTATTATATATATTCTTCACTTACTTATCTGAGTGCTTGCTGTGTACTTATTGTCATACTACACATTGGCTACTCAACTGTGGATTGACTGGTTTATGCAATAAGTGGTATTCTCAACCAGTAGGCTAATGCTCAGTTTCAATAACAGCAGACATTAAATGCACCACTTACGCAACAGCAAAACATTATACAAACAGCCAATGTAAACCATGAAAGAAATAGGCTTTTCCCACCGCATAGTCTAATCTTTGATTGATGGCTGGTTTATTTATATAAATTGCTGGCAGTTACAGTTTAATGCATTCTGTTATAGTTTTCTTGTTCTGTCTTCACTGTTATGATTTATGATATAAATTGCTAAGACTTATTATTCTAAAGTCATTTAAATACGAGACCTGTATACCTCAGCATTCAGCTTAGGTCCAGGACCGTGCAGGCCTTAATGACCGCGCTTAAAGTAAGCTGTCACCATGTACATTGGTTCAGTAAGGCTATATGACAAGTGTTATGCTAAGTCTTCATAAAAAAACGAAAATACAACGCTCCTGCAGGCGCTTCTGTTACTAATTCACCTCTAAACTGGCACATGATTGTATACAATGCATATAGGCACGAAATCTCAACAACGTCAATGACGTAATACGGGAAATCCCCTAACATAAAATGAAATGCATTTTTGCTCATAACTCTTTAACAAAAAAATATTGGAAGAAACTGATTTGATTTTTGAAATCAGCGTCTTTTTTTCCATTTATTAAGATATTCTTAAAATAGACTTCAGGTTCCTCCTCTTTAAAGCGAAAGTCCTTAATATCGATAAAATAAATATTGGACTAAAGTGTAATGTTTGAACCTTTGTTTTTGGTTTATTTAATCTTGATGCGTAACTAATCCTCATACAAAATGATGAGTTGTAAAGTTTAAATCAACACGGTTGGTTCTAAAAAATTTGTCATTAATTGCAAATTGTTTTTTTCTTCTAATTTTACTATGTTTTGTTATAAGAGAAGACTGATTATTGTATGCATATAATGTCTTTTTGAAACTAAGAGAACTGCCATTAACCACCAGCATGTACATGTATTTTATTGTATAGCCATGCTTTTATTATTCTTTGTTGTCACGTTTAATAGTACTATTAAAGTTTTCTATGGCTTGATTGTCCAAATAGAAACAAACTTATAATGGACAGTGACTTATATTCGGAAATCAGTGTTTTAGTTCTTGAGAGTCTGTCACTACCATCAATGAGGCATTACTTTAGTAGCAAATTCATAAGTTTGCCAATTATGTAGCTTGTTCAACTGTAAAGCCAACCTTGATATGTGGGTGATTGGAAATGCGTAAGCAAATTGGTGATTACAGAAAATTTAAAAATAAAATAGGTTACATTACATTAGTATGGATGAGTCATTGGTAGTCAACGGGACCAGGAATTTAGGACAAAGAAGGTCCATGACTCCAGTGCTCCGAGCTATCATGGATCCAGAATATAGCGGTCAAGTCAGCTCGTGTCCTAAAGGAAGCTGGCTAAATGCTTGACCGGGATAGATGCGAGATCATCAGATTTAAAAACTCCAAAATTTCTCTATCTGGTCAGAACAAATGTTCGACTGTAGCCAACATAGTGTAAAGGAGTCTCATCTTCTTTTTAGCAGAACGGACAGGTTGCTCTCGCAGCATGGGGCTATGGTGCTTCAAGCTCAATGGAGCCTTCAGAGCAGCCTGGCTATCACTGTGAATGGTGATGGACATTCTTGCATTATTCCAAGACTGGAGAATCCTTGTAGCATGGTTTATTGCAAGGATCTCTGTCTGAAAAACCGAGGGATCGCTTCCAAGTGGAAAGTACGCCAGGACCAGCTGATCCATCAAGCCGTGACCCAGCAATGTAACATACAAGTTGTTATACGTGGAGTGATGCTGTCACGATCACTGATCTGAATCACGAAATGTTGATCCAGATGGAAAGTGCAGGGACTGCAATCAACTGGCAATAAAATAAGGTGGATATCTTCCATTGCTTACTTGCAGATTTAAATATGACTTTTCTTATGAAACACTGAGTAACCAGACCCCTTCTAGTGGCCTAAAAATTTCAGGCGATGAGCCAATTTTATGGCTATGCCCTCGAGATACAGGTGCAGCGGGGGAGGTTAAGTAGCATTTCCATTGTGGGGTTACCTATTAAAGGTGCCAGTGATGCATAGACAGGCCAATCTCTGAACCTTGCGCAGGTTCTCCTAATTATTGCGCTGATGTGTTGCACTGACTGACACTAATGAAGCATAGGTCAGGATAGGTTGGATAATCTGACAATAAGCCACATCATTATTTTTGGCTGTAGCCCCTATGTAGGGCTGCTCTTCAGCATTGTGCTAGAGCAGCAGTTGCCTTCTTGATACGACTTGTATGGTGATTCTTCCAAGACAACTTGTTGTCTTCGATGACACCAAGATACTTAAGTTTCCTTTGATAAGCTAAGCTGGATGTTGTGGAGAAAAAGTGGCCTTAAAGACCTTTTTTTTCTTGTGAACATAACCACAACCGTTTTTGCCGGGGGAAAATATAAGGTGGTTGTTTATTGCCCATTTCAGACGATTAAGGGTTTACTGGGCAATCATCCCAATCGTTGATGGGTCTGGGCCAGATATAATGACGCTTAAATCATCAGCGTATGCTTGCACAAGTGCAGCCTCTTGACTGGTCAGTTGGTGCAGTGTGTGTCCACCAGGAGGTTCCACAGCAAGGGTGATAGGATTCCTCCTTGTAGACAACCTTTTTTCAACCTGTTTTTTCTCGGTACAGCTGTGCAGTTCTGCTGTTGCTGTTTGATGTTTAAGCATATGGCTCATCCAGCGGATGACTATTTCATTAACATGATACTTTCGCAAAGGAACTATCATGGAATCAAAAGTGGAATCGGAGAAGGCTCCTTCAATATCCAGAAATACTCCAAGAGCATATTGCTTATAAAAGACCGCCTTGACCAAATTGATAGCCATATTGTGGACGGCATCTTCTTCTCATGCAGCGATCAAGAAGTGTGAGTTCTGCACACTAACAGGAAGAAAAGTCATTTGATGTTATTTTGATCAGGCGTCACAATTTCTCCTATAATAAAGTAATGGCGGTTTCGACAGCTTTCGCCAGCAGGTCAACCTCCTCAGCAGTTTTGGAGGTGCAGATGGAATTGTAACACAATAAACCATTCCGGGTTTGTTTGACCTTTCGAGTCAGAGACCCAGACAATGTAGATTCGTTTGTTTAGAGGATCTTTGGGCCCATTTGTTGTGTAGCCAGTGTTCTTACCTGGCATTGGTGGTAAACCACGGATAAACCTGAAGGCCGCCAGCGACGGTGCATTTAGACAGATGACCTTTATGGTACCCACCTTCAGCAACAGTAAACCTTTGGCCTTTATAGGAGGAAGTGTGCCATCCAACACTCTCCATGTAGTGGATATTGGACAAGACTCTCTGACCCGCTAGTGCAGGGGTGGCCAACCAGTCCAAAACTAAGAGCCAAATTTCTTACTGTATTACCACAAAGAGCCATATCATACACACTATGACAAAAATTTACAAGTCTTTTATTGTTATGCCATTTTAAGAACGAAATTAACACAAATTATTTGCTGAACTAAACTAATATTTATAAACCTAAATTAATAATTATGAAAAAATTATAATAATATATAATTAAATATTTATAAACCAGTAGCCTGTAGCACACAGCCTCCTGCCCTGCCTAGTGTCAAACACAAAGAACAATACGGAAAGCGGGAAACCCCCCTAACAGCAAACAACATCAAGAAATGGATTAAAAATAGGAAGGGGGGTGCATTTCTTACATAGCTTACTTGGTACATTTTCGGGACAAAGCCTCCATGTAGAAGAAATAGGGCCTGCGGAAAATAGCCGCGGGTTGGCCAGCCCTGCGCTAGTGGGTAAAACATCAAGTCGCAGGCTGCTGGATGCTGTATCTGCATATGACGAAGCTTGGGTGGATGACGCGAATGGACCACAGTGCTTTCTTGTGGCCGGAGTGGGGGGTGGAAAATCAGGTTTTACTTTCCCTTTTTTACTTAATGGACCCGCTAGTGTTCACTTTGACTGGCCCAGTGGGGGCAGCTGTGGGCACTTGGTTGTTGGTGGGGCTAGGACGATTGCAGAGATTATCATTGGCTTTTCGGGCTCGTTTCCGAGCCTTCTGCCGCCGATTCTTCTCTCTTCGTTGCTCTGCCTTGGTAGGGCGCTGGCTTAAAGGCTTCTCGAGACAGCCAATTGAAGTTAGCTTCACCACGGTCCGACCAGTCAGACAGCTCTGCTTTTCCCATCGTTAAATTTGAGAATTTATGTGCCAGTGGAGATGTCACCGAAGTGACAGCGGAAAACAATTGCAAGAAGCTCGGGATGCCGCAGAAGTTGTTGGGTGTGACGCCGCAGAGCATTGTATGCTCGCTTTGTCTGCGTTTGCCTTCGGACACCCTCGGTGAAGACGAGAAAGACAAACCATTATCGGCGAGTTGTTTTTCTTGATTATTATTCCGTTCCTTGCTTTTCTCCAGGGTTTTTGCCCCCTCTAGGGTCCGACATCCTTTCTCATCTCTGCCAAGGCAACAAGGCCAGGCAAATCGCTCTCCTGCCGTTTGGCACTTCGTAGAAACCCGACAAGCTTTTAACAGCATACACCGACTCTCGTACACAGATGGGCAATCAGCCCAATGTGACTCAGGCCATTGATATGTCTACGACTAGACTTGATCCTCGCATTCTAGTAGCAGAGGCGCTGCTCTTAGTACCGTGTTGGAGTTATACTTATCTGATGTGGAATAATCCTTAAGCACCAGGTGGCCTTTGCAGTTCGGAAGCCACATCAACTGGCCACGGCTAGAACCAGTTGTCCCTGCCATGGGTGGGGTCGAGAAATCCCCTTTCCCAACCATTACAGTAGCTTAAGGGTAACCCGATGTAGATTGCAACTTTGTCATAAAAGAACCTATGTCACTAACTGCAGCTGACCACAGTTTGTTTAATAAGGGTTGTTGGCAAACTTTAATATTTGTGCTGATACAAAAGAGGTTTTTATTATAAATAATGATAACATAATAATTTTTTTAAATCTTTTGATTAAACAGATAAAAAAAATATATACAATTTACCTTAATAAATGATCTCTTTATTGAAGATGCTAATGTGATACAGGTAATTGTAATTTAAAAAAAGTTACCGCAGCACAATCGAAATAAAAATACTAGACTATTTGCTTACTTAAACAGACTATATCTCACTTCCACCAGTCACCAGTGAAATCAGGTGAAGCAATGCAAGGGTTTTAGCATACAACCAATAATTCATTTTACTTTGCTATTGCAGTGTGTTGTATATGATTAAGACGTTCTTTCAGTTTTAGTACACCCGTTTCATATTGTGCTTTCCGGGCTGTTTTAAAAACCTGACAACGTGATTTACTAAGAAACAATATGATGATAGGTATTACCACTTTTGTGGTACAAGGTATGTGTTAAACTAAGCAGATATCTTTCCTGCATTTAAATGCTAACATTTTTATTTTAAAATATGCTCAGCACATACACAAACTGGTGTTATAAAGGCCAGAGGAAATTAATTTAATAAATCTTGGGGGTTGTTTTAAATATTAAATGAGCGTTATATTATATCGCTCTTAACATTAAGTTGTATATTATATGATATACATGCTAAATATTCATTCCAAGGAAAGCTGTGACAGGCTGTTGAAAAGAGACAATCCACATAAATATTTGTTGTACCGTCCGACTTTCTTTCAACTGTATGCCTTTCTTTCCACAGCAGTAAAGGTACACCTTAATTTATCGAATGTTTAACCATTATTTTATATTTGGTTATAAACAAACAGCTATGTGATAGACTGTTATCATTAGAGCCATAAACCAACTTTAAAATTTTCTTTATTGCATAAATAAAAATATTGAAAGCAAACATTAATGCAAAGAGCGAGGATTTAATTATTCTGAAGGGCAATTAAAAATTTTTTTTTGTAAAAGGTGATTTAAAGTTTTGCTATGTCGCCACAAATAAATGGTTTAAAAAATGTTGCCAAAAATGTTACTTATTACACATTTACTGTTTTGCTTGCAAAAAAAACGTACAAATTGTATTCATGAGCTAAGTCAGTATTGGATGTTTACACTCAACTATCACCTAATACTTTGTGGTAGTTAATATTACTTTATATGATCTGCTGATATTTAAACCGGTTGATTGGTATTTGGGTGTCATGTGTTTTGGCATTTTTAAAGCAATGCACTTATCACATTACTATCGTCTAGGAACTTTCCCCCGGCAATGCTCTACTGCTGTATCTATCGGCGCATGGTAGCACACATAAAATTGATGATAACAAAAACATGGAAACTGAAGGTAAATATCATGATGATATTATCCAGTTATAAACCTGCAATCCTTGGCTAAAAGGCGAATAAGGGTTGTCTTTTTCATTACAGAAATATAGTTAATTCCCTGCACTCCAACATTGCAGTCTTCGTGCTTTAATAATTTTGCAACGTATGTTAATGTGGGTTCCACTTGTATTATGCAAGGCCTCCAATACTTTTGCATTTAATAATGGCAGCATAATCAAACACAAGTTCATGGTATAAATACGAGTAAAAGATACAACACATAGCCTTAACCCTTTAAAACGGATAAGACCCAATTTGTCCTTTTTTACATGTGCTCATTCAAAATGAAAAATATCCAAAATTTCTTGTCGAAACTGCTAAAGGTTGGTCTCTTTTGAAAGCTATATGATATAACTTTTAAAAACAGCAAAAATAAACATAACTTTGCATTTGAAATTTTTAAGTACAGTTTAGTTGAATTTTATGACTTTTTTGGTCTAATTTTGAGGGTAAAGTCTCACAAAAAAAGCCTTTTTTTTTAATACTTCGCCCAAAATGTTTGTTTCATTTAATGTATCTATGGCAGTAGAATCAGTTTCGCTTCTTGGGATGTCCCGGTTGTGATCGTACCTGTTTTTTTTTTGAGGGGGTTTTGAGTATCTCTACGGTTATAATC
>CH000253.1:46199-64977 GCA_000149265.1 Ciona savignyi | reverse complement strand
GTGACGTAATTAAAAAATAAAAATTTCAGAAATTTTGGAAATTTTATTTCGAACGACTCTAGTGTTGAACATTTTGCTCTAACTATAACACAAAAGGCACTAGAGCACTGCAAAGCTGACTCGGTCAAAACACGCAAACTGTGCAAAAACAATCTCGTTTCTAAAGGGTTAAGCCTTAACATTTGACATCAAAAGAAGCAAAAATTTATATATCTTGAGCATGAGTTTGTGGTTTGTAGGATGTCTTTTAAAAGGCAATTTTAATAGTAAGATACAGATTTCGTATAACAATTCTAAGTTTTCAAATTATTATTTTAAAAAAATATTTGCTCTTTGATGTTTTCTATGTGTTATTTATACTGGATTTAAGCCAATATACAAAAAATATTTTGTGGTGCATAAACATGCTTCCTTGTTCCTATATATATTGGAATTATTCGGAATAGATTGAAAAAGGAATCGGGATCAAATCGATTACCCAGTAATCACAATGCACAAACCCAGTCAGTTTTAATTCAGAATTGCACTTTATTAATAAGAATAAGCAGTTTCCTGAGAGTTTCATTTTATATTAATGGATACCACAAACATATTTATTTTCCACAGGAGGTTATGAGTTGGGAGGGGTTATAACAAATGACCGAAAAGATGATATGACCCCCGAATCGACAATGCAAAACATGCACTGGTAAGATTTAAAGATTAGTACTGTTGTTTACATTTGTAAAAAGTATAAATCAAACACAAACACTTGTTCAATTTAAGACACCTAATAAGTGTACATACTGAGCAGTGAGCATTTATATTATAGAATCACAAAATGTACAGATCAAATTATAAAAAGAAAACTATGTATACATGATGACAGAGATCAAACAAATTAAAAAATAAATAAAGTTAAAACTTATTTTGTATATTTGTGTTAATGCTCTTGATAAATAAATTAAATCCTTAGTCGTTGATTTCGACATATACGTTTCTCCACATTTACAACATTAAAGAAATAAGCTAGCTTAAGCTAAACCGTCGAGACACAGCTGTTATCTGATATTCTATATGGTCGACATTTAAACTTTAATATTTTTTAATATCAAAATAAAGGTTATTATCAACTATAAAACATGTTGGAAAATACGATGCTGCTGTAAAAACTGTATAAAATGTTGGCAGATGGTAAGGTTTCCCAATGGCTTCTATTGTGCAACATACTGTTTTCCAGTAATTACTTGTTTAACAAATGATAAGTTTAAATCAAGACAAATATCTTGTAATTAACTAATTTGTAAACATTTGCCTTAATGAACAGTTTGGTGTTAAATTGCATTCGCCTTTACATCATAAGAAGTGACAAATATGTTTTGTGTATAAACTCGATTCAGCTTTTTAGTAGAAATCAACCCATAGTAGGCCAAAATATTTTAAGTTACTTCATGCTTTAGGATTGGCTTCCAACTAGATGTGATATACATAGTATATCTGTTAACTTTAACTGACGGTGGACCCACACCAAATAGATGATAAACGGCAGACTGCACAAAAATTATATTTGTCACTTAGATAGTTCGATCAAATGCGGAATGCTTTATAAAACAAATAAGTGACATAAGTGACCAACAACAACTACTTTAAATATCAATTACACCAAGAGGTGATAAAGAAATCTGGTAGAGATAATTTAAGCAATAACTACTAGTATTGGAATATTACCAACCTGGTAAAACAACTGGAGGATGGCCAAATTTGTTTTTATTTGATCCTGGGCAATTTTTAATACAATACGTAATTACTATTTCTATTTCTTCAGCATACACCCAGCTGATTTGTTTCCTTTTACCCGAAAGCCCATGTTGATTATAGTGGACAGTGACAATGCAAAAGCATTTTCCCACCTACCCGACCTTTTTGGACAACCAGTTATTTGCCTCATGGCATCAGAGGAACTCCCACACTCAATCAGAGGTTTGTATTATACTACTTTGTGAAGTATTCTTAAATTTTATGATGCCTAAAGTTCAAATTAATAAATTCAATTATTTCTCAGAACACTTCACTCGTGGCCGATTGTTGACCACTTTCCTGTACAGTCCGATAATGGCTTTCATGTTGACATGTGGAATAGATCAAACCAGTGATAGATTATATGAGAGATGTGAACAGGTGGTAGAGAAGGCTTTGTACGAAGCACAGCGTTCATATCTACGTTCCAGGACAATAGGTTAGCGGAATATGGTATTTGCATTGGATAAATAATAAAGCTTTATTTTTCAGATCACAGTTTTCTTCAATTTTTTGGGGACGAATTTATTCGACTGATTTTGCTACGTTTCGCATTTTGTTACTGCACTTTGAGACTACATCGTGCATACAAGGTCATCTTTTTTATTAAAATAAGATATAGTAAAATTAGGATATTCCCCAAGTTTCAGTACAACCCATTAATCCACTGGGTTTATAAGTCTAACAAGTGTTCTAATCAAGGACACAAACATTAAAGATATTACTGACATATCTAATATTTTAGTATATATAGGATAGGATAGGATATTCATGTTTATCCCCGTGAATGGGAAAACCCCAGGGGTTATCACACGGGCAATCGTCAGATCACCTCGCGCCCATCGTCGGGTTACCGGCGCTATTGCAGTGTGTTGTGTATGATAGACACGTTCCTTCAATTTGGTAGAACCCATTAATCCGCTGGGTTCAGGCAATGTCCGTAAAGTGCCTTGCCCAAGGACACAACCGACTAGCTAGCGACCAGTTACGTACCTGCAACCTTTCGATTGAAAGGCGACGCACTTAACCGCTAGACCATCGGGCCGGACGATGAAGCAATAAAGTTTATATTTATTATATTCAGGATAAGAGGTACTACCCCAATGCATTTCCAGCACTACCTGAAGAAGACTTTGTTGGCAACCCTGCTATCGACAAAGCTATAATAGACATGGCTGATGTTCTTGGCGTGCGTGGTTTATTTCTGGACTCCCACCCTGCATAAAACTAATTATTTCTTCCGGTCCTATAGGAAAAAAAATCAATTTTGTATGTTATGTTAAGGCATTCCAAAACTGGACAAATTTTGCCCCTTGTGGGGTGGACGACCATCGCTTTTATAAGGGTCCATTATATTGTGTTTACAACTACAACGCCGCTCCTCTTCCTCTAAATGTTGTTTGTACTTGCTTTTAAAAAAGGTAGAACTATAAAAATAATAAAAATTATACTTGTTGACTTAATGAATCATCATTTATTTACCTTGCTCAACCCCAGTATAAAAAGTAGCAACAATGCCAGGCCGAGAAACACAGCAAGTTCGTATACCCACCACAGAGCTTATGGACTAAATAAGGTAAAATTGGCATTAAATGCTTTGGTTGTAATCTGCAATGTATAAACGAAAAAAAATATTTTTTTAAGAGTCCCATGCAAACAGTTACTACTTTCTTAATCCGGTTGTACTCTGCAGATGAAGTAGTAACCATTCTGATTTTTGCTTGAAAGGTCGACTCGGAAGGAAATCGTAACTTTCCGTAAGGGCTAGTGCGTTGGAACATGTTTAAACTGTTTGTAAAAGTTTCTTTTATCAACATACCTGGTGGAGGCTAAATACCCATAATCAAAACTGCAAATGATATTTGTACAGGTTTGAATGGCAAAACATAGCTTATATAGGTATTTTTCATTTGCTAGCAAAAGTTTTTTTGCTTGCTATTTATTTATTTTTATTATTTATTTATTTTAACATTTTGTTTGTTTTGTTCTTTTTTTATTATATATGGTGCACTTGTAGCATCTTGTATATATATATTTGTTTTAAGTTATTTTATGTCTGAAATATTTTATGTTTTTATTCGTCGTTTTTTGCGTTTGAGCTTTTCCGATTCTTGCGTGTTAGTACTCGTTACGTAATTATCACCTTGTACGGGCCTTTGTATTCCGCAGTTTAAATCGTTAAAAGTTTTCCAACTAAAAGTTAGGAAAACATGCAGATGTGAATCGTTTGTCAGTAAACTTATCGCACCTCGTAAAATGACCTATATATTCTGGAAATTTAATCAGTAAAAAATAATGTACTTGAGATAACTTGCGTCATGCTGTATAACGTACCTTAACTATATAACGTACTAAGTAACTTGCTTCGCGAACCTAACTGTATATTAAATGATACGCAGAATACAACTAAACTAAATCAAGAGTTAGAGTTTGAGATTAAGACTTTACAAATCGTGACTACCATAATAACTAGAGAGTGTCGACCACGTGTTTTACCACCACTATTTGTAAAACACAATTTGTACGATAATATATATATATATCGTACACGTACAAATTGTGTTTTACAAATAGTATATATATATATATATATATATATATTCGAACAGGGTCCCTAACCACTATATGTATTTTATACACCGGGTATGTAGTTTGTTTCTGCATGCATAAACGCATGGGTCCCTGAGGTAACAATCCGATATTGATATTAATGTTCATTACACGATATATATGTTATTGTCAGATATGTGACGTCAGGTTTATGTTATTCAACATTTCAAAAAGATTTAACCGGACTGTCATAGTTTTGCTTCTGCAAACATAAACGCATGGGTCCCATAGTTATTAAACCAAACTTATTTACCATGTGTAGTTAAAAAAATAATAAGCGTGTTAGATTTACTAACATTTTACCAAAAATGTTTTAAATTTAAGCCTCTTGTCAAGCGCTGTAGTAAAATGAAAATAAATTCCCAAAACAGTCCGATTGAGTTTTTCATTATTTTGGGGAATTCACCTGGGCTTGGTAAATTAATTTTTTTACATATCTGAGATATGTTATCAAAGTAAGATGTTGGTTAGATAATCTAACAAACAGTTTTAATCCACTTTGGCAACTACTTGTTGGAGATGTCGGGGCGATATGGCATGCCTGTTACAATCATGGTTTAGAAACAAGTTAGGGTATTTCCCTATAAATTTTATTTATTTTTGCTCAATTGTACAACGGCGGATAGTTAACTAACATTTCAGCCGTTCAAGCGCTATGCCGAAACGAGCTAATTTAAAAAAAATTACTATTTTGGTTTTTTACCTCACTGGGAAATTCCCCTGGGCATATTATCCAAAATTTTGGTTTTTACATATCTAGACCATGTTGTCTAACAAATAGCAAAGTTTGATTGCGATTCGATTACTTTTTCTAGTAGATGTCGCGGGGCCACAAGCCCTGCCTATCATAATTTGAGAACAAAATCTTATTTTTCAGGGTATTTCCCTACGTAATTTTTTAAACTTATTTAAATGTTATATCAAGTGGCTAATGTACTCACATTTTATCAAATTTAATTTAAGTTGGAGTAGCCGTTTACACACGATTTGCTACGAATTAGCCCATAGTATGGGACATGGTATGATCAGCGCATAGTATGCAGCCATGGTCGTATTTATATACCACATGGTACGGCGATTAAGCATATTATGGTTGATCGCGATATTTTGTAAAATCATCGCAAGGGTTACGCATGACTTATTTTCAGATTAAACAGTGTGTGGTAGCGTACGTTAGTGTAGCCTAAAAAGCTTCGGAGGATTAGTTAGAATTTCATTTTAGCATGTTCAATTAGGCAGTTACCGTTATTTAAGTGTGTTAAATATTAACCTACCAAAAGTACCAGTACTGGTAAAATGTTTAGTGACCGGTTAAGGTTGCCGGCTAACACGGGGGCCGAAGTCGTGTGCTGATACTAGGTAAGATTGTGTGCTGACATTATAGCATCACTAGGCAAGTTGTGTTTTGACACTGAACTGAGTGAGTGCCAATACTGGATAAGGTTGTGCGGCAATAGTGGGTGAGCTTGTACGACAATATCGGTTGATGCTGTGCGGCAATACTGGATGAGGTTGTGTCCAATACTGGGTAAGGTTGTACGGTAATACTGGATGAGGTTGCACGGCAATACTGGGTGGGGTAGTGTGGCAATCATTGGGAAGCTTATACGGCAATACCGGGTGGTGTTGCACGGCTATACTGAGTGATTTTGCGCGGCAATACCGGGTAAGGTTGTATGGCAATACTGGGTGAGGTTGTGTCCACAACTGGGTAAGGTTGTATGCCAATAGGCTACTGGATAAGGTTGTACGCCAATACTGGGCGAGGTTGTAGGGCAATACTGGATGAGGTTGTACTGCAATACTGGGTGATGTTGCAAGGCAATACTGGGTAAGGTTGTGTGTTAATACTGGGTGGGCTTGTACGGCAATACTGGTTGAGGTTATGCGGCAATATTGGGTGAGGTTGTGCGCCAACACTGGGTGAGGTTGTGCGCCAACACTGGGTGAGGTTGTGCACCAATACTGGTTGAAGTTGTACGGCAATACCGGATGAGGTTATACAGCAATACTGGGTGAGGTTGTATGGCATTACTGGATGAGGTTATACAGCTATACTGGGTGAGGTTGAGTTCAAGGCGGCACCTGGTTTTGGTTTGATGGAAGGTGAAACGGTGGAGCGTCTGTGGTCTTGCTTGAGGAGGAATTCTGAAAAAATGTCCAAGGAAATGAAACCTGAACACCGACCTGATCTTTTAACTTGTGCTCTTCTTCATTATGGAAACTAAAAAATGGTAAGGTCTATAGTGTTAAGAATAAATGTCAGATACTCACATTGACATTTTTTAATTTGTTTAAGCCACATCATTTGTCAATTAGCTAAAAAAGCAAACCACTTACTCGAAGAATCGCAATCAGAATTTGAAATTTTTCTTCATACCCTTGTACATATGTTTAATTGGAGTTTCTTTACTTGGGGAATAACCACTTTTTTGTAGAAGTATTCTTATTACCTTATGGTAACAAGTTTTGACAAAACTTTCTTGTTATGTTACAATTGCTTATCTACCGGTATTCTTATACTATCCTTTAATGTTGTTTAAATCAGACAAAAATGATACATCACACTTATAAAATAATTACTTGCAGGAACCATTACTGCTCCAGCCATGTTAGAGTAAGTTTCTAATGCGTCACCTTTGACCCGGAAAAAAGAGTATGCCCCGAAGTGACATTACTACTATATAATGCAAGAAGTGTTATGGCGCACTATCAAGATCAAATTGTCAGAACAAATAATGCTGTAACAAGGCCAACCCAGTAATTTCTACCTTACCTGTTATCCGACCAACTGCGGCTTGAAATTGTACTCTAAGTGACCTAGAAAATGAATTTTAGCAAGTGTGGAACCATTTAAATTATGGACACCTGTACTGTACGATTTGTTGGGCCTTATACAAGTATTTGGCAAATACCACAAGATCACAAACAAATCACCGATCATTCGTTGGAGTCCGTCGACGACATTTTGGAACGTCTACATTACACAACTGATTCCGATGAAGAAGGCGTAGAAGCCTGTCTAACTGTGTGTGTTATTTGAAAAGTATTTTGCGGAGTGTATTGATTAAGCTTTTGTAATATTGGCCACATAGCTCTTCAACAATCGGTCATGCTCTGTTTTGCGTTAAAGGCGTGTGGTGTTTCTTAATAAATGTATGCAAGCATTGTGTTAAATTTTGGACATTACTTTTATTTTAAACAAATCTTGTTCACCGACGCTCTTAACGGGTATTGATGTTTACAACGTTACGATAGGATATTCATGTTTATCCCCGTGAATGGGAAAACCAAGGGGGTTAACAGATGAGCAATCGTCAGATCACCTAATGCCCACCGTCGGGTTACCGGAGCTATTGTACTGTGTTGTGTATGAATCAAACGGACACAACCTAATAGCTAGCGACCTTATGTCGGGCTTACAGCATATGTATGAGTTAGTTATCAAACTTGCAATATATATACTATAACTGACTGCATATTCCTGTAATACAACTTCAAAACGTTTTATACCGGTTTAAGTCAATGTTTTACTTTATTTTTAAGTGCAACGCAGCAAGTCTTATTTTGTCGAATGGTATGCCATTGAGACAGCGTCCTGAGTACCACAATAAATTTGTGTAATCTGCATTGGTTATCTAATAATTTAGTCAAGTTCGTTTTTTTTATTATGTTAAAAAATACAAAAACTTACTTATCAAGCTACTTATATATTAAACCTGATTGACAGCTATGCGAACATACAATTTTCGATTTAAATCGTTCATTTCTTGAGCAATGTGGATATATTTTATACCAATCAATTTGTATTTGCCTTTTAAATGCAACAAAGTTTGTTTCATTTTAATACGTTGAGAAATACTAAAAAGATGATTGGTCAGTCTCTTTTATGTAACCCGATTGATGGCTATAAGCTAGGTTTTGCCTTACGAACATGCGATTTTCGATGTAAATCGTTTATTTCTTGAGAAATGTGGACAAAGTTTATACCAATCAATGTGTATTTGCCCTCTAAATGCAGCACGGTTTGTTTCATTTTGATCCGTTAAGAAATACTAAAAAGTTGATTGGTCAACAAGCTCTTTCATGTATAACCCGATTGACGGCTATAAGTTTTTTCCTGACTAACATGCGATTTTCGACTTAAATCGTTTATTTCATCGATAACTAATTCATACATATTTTTTAATTATGATATGCCAAGAATTTGCATAACCATAATTTCTTTTTACTTTGGTCGGTATAACAACAAGCAAATTTGGCATGCGAACACCGGTTGATTGCACCCTTCAATATCTCTATCTGATAAGATATTGCTATGCAGTCAGTTAGAGTTCATTCCATGTAAGATTACAAGATCATACATTTGTTTAATTTAATATTGAGATAAAAATTCGTGAAACCGCAGTTTCTTTTAAACTCGGTAAAAAAAGAAACCGGCGGTTGGCGCGCTACCACATGTTGATGATACGCTTTGGAAAATTTACAAAATGTGTACGGTCGTGTGGCCAAATGGTTAACGCGACCGATACATATACCAACTCTTAATTTTTCAACGAATAAACTAGTGGGCATAGCAGAATTACGAGGTGACCTGCTGGATGCTACTTGTACAAAGCGGCAATTTGCACTAGAACTCTACGAGAAGCTGTTGGAAGAAGATAGCACATACGCTATACACATGTACGAACCAGACAGAATATCAATTGTTATTGGATGGACGCCGATAATACTGCCCAATGAAACGATTGCAGAATATAAAGGAACACTATTGGAAAAGTGCTAAAGGTGCTAACGCGGTTAGACAAACAAGGTATGCAGACTGGCCAAAGAATAGCCATTATGAACAAGGACGACCTGGACAAAAAACCCAATTCCTAGTTACATTGTGGTTGAAGGGCACGAAATGTACGTGAGCTACAAAGGACAAAGCCCAACCTGTAAACATTGCAAGGAAGCGGGGCACAAATTTGCGAGCTGTCCCAAGCGAAACGCAGCAACAGAATTTCCTGCGCTTCCAGTCGCCGGCGCCCACACACCACAGACAGCAACGACACGAAACTATTAAGGAAAAGCGCAATCATGATATTATAGAAAAGCAAAAAACACCTGAAGCACAAAAGCCAACAGATGTAACACGCACAACACAACGAACCAAAAACCAAACAAATGAAAAAGAATCAGAAATGGAAATTGCACCGGATTCTCTAGAACGAATAAAAGGTATGAAAAGAGAAAGAGAGAGTACCTCTCCACCTCAGCAAGTTGCCAAATCCATGAGTTTAAGTGAGAACACTTGCACAGTTCAATGTCCCGGATACAAGGTGGGGGCTTGGGTGTTGGCATCTGGAAGCAATTTTCACTGCTGGAAATGTAAAACCGACTACGAAGTGGTAACTCCATGCTGCGAAGAAGATTCTCGATTTCTGGTCGCGGAGAAATCCACGTCAACATGTTGCAGCATATGTAGCACCAAGATGAGAAAGCTGCCGTGCCGCGAGACTTTCACCACGGAAATTGATGTTGAAGTTAATCTGTTTAAATGCGCGAACTGCGACGGTACTATCTCCCTGAAATGTAATTGTCAAGCTATTAACCCTTTACCCCCAAGATCTACCACCAAAGCTTGTATTAATGAAAAATGCGACCATAAAATAATTTTATGTGAATGTGGCAAGTGTTCCGCTGTACCAATCTATACAAGCGAGCCTCATCGTTGTTCCTGCAACACCGACTACTGTGCCACAAGCGATCTAAATGTGTTTAAGCAATAAACAATTACCCTCTGTTCTTTATATACATCTAATGGCTACCAAAATACTAACATACAATGTCGCAGGAATCCGCACAACCAAAAAACGTAGATCCATCTTTAATTTTTTACATGACAAGGGGGCACATATAGTATTTGCTGCAGGAAACACACAGTACCAAGTCCACAATCAAACTATGGGAAATGGAGTGGGGTGGCGACATAATCGCATCACACGGATCTGGAAATGCTCGGGGCGTGGCAATTCTCATTCGCGGGAAAGGGAAATATCAGATTTTGAAATCGGAAACTGATGGTGAAGGTCGTTTTGTGCTAGCACAAATCATGATCAATGATGTCGCAGTGACATTGGGCTGCTGTGTCTACGGTACAAACAAGGATGACCCTGCGTTTTTTACAAACATGTTTACCAAACTGAATTCGTTTACCTATGAGGTAATTATACTCGGGGGAGACTTTAATGGTTCTCCAAAACGATATGGACAAAGCAGGCGGTAAGGCAGCCCACCAAAATAGAAACGCTCGCAACGAAATAATCGAATACATGGAACACTTTAATCTATACGATGCCTTTCGTGCAAAGAACCCAACTAAACGCGTTTTTACGAGAACGCAGTATAACCCCCCTGTAGCCACAAGGTTGGACTTTTTCTTAACATCGGAGAAGCTGAAACCAAAGGTTATAGAATGTGACATTAAAGCAAGCATTCGATCCGATCACAAACTTGTAAGTTTGGATATAGACCTCCGAGTATTACCAAGAGGACCCGGCTACTGGAAACTAAATTGCTCGCTACTTAACAACAACAAATTCGTTGCTTTAATCAAAGAATCTATTTAAGACTACCTAATGATAAATGATACCGGGGAAGTAAAACCAGATGTGGTTTGGGACGCACTGAAAGCAGTATTACGGGGAATAATCATCAAATATTCGGCCGAGACGAGAAAACGGATTACCCAAAAACAGAAAAAACTCGAAAAAGATATTCTACTATACTTGACGCTGAAGTGATAGATCCAAACACCAGAAATAATGACGCAGTAGCCAAATTGCAAAAAGCTCGTAGCGACCTTGACACATTTATTGAAAAGCGCACAAAAGGAGCAATTATACGCAGTAAAGCGAAGTGGGCCGAAAAAGGTGAAAAAAACACGTCCTTTTTCCTCAACCTTGAAAAGCACAAAAGCGAGAAAAAGGGAATTACAAGGCTTTAAATAAACAACATCCTAAACACTAACCAGACTCAGATCCTACAAGAGTTGCACCGCTACTACGGCAATCTGTACAGTGAGAACCGCCAAGGCAATGTTGCCGAAGAGCTGGACAACTACCTTCATGACATACCGAATACCCTCTCAATAGAACATGAAAAATGGCTATATGCGAAGGAAACCTTACAGAGACAGAATGCTACGCTGCGCTGAAAGAACTAAGCAACAACAAATCTCCGGGCATGGACGGGTTTCCCACCGAATTTTACAAAGCATTTTGGGACTCTCTTAAAAATATCTTTCTCAAATGTGCGAATTTTTCTTTCGAGCAAGGGCACTTGAGCACAACACAAAAATGCGGAACCACAATTATAATACTCAAAAAAGACAAAGATCCAAACATAGTAGACAACTATCGGCCCATAACCCTTCTCAACACCGATTACAAAATAATGTCCAAAGCTTTAAACAATCGGATTAGAACAGTTCTTTCGAGTCTTAAACACAAAGATCAAAACGGCTTATTACCGGGACGTTTTATTGGCAACAATATTCGCCTGTTGTTTAACGCGATAGACTATGCAGACTATGCGCAAATACCTTTTAACGATGGTGGCGCTAGGACATATACAAAGCGTTCGACTCCTTAAGCTAGAATTTTATCGGTAAAGCGCTGGAAACTTTCGGATTTTGACCAAAACTACGTAAATGGGATCAGGGTTTTATACCAAAACGCAGTTGCAATAATAGTTAATAACAACTTTCTTTCCCCTAAATTTAGAATCGAAAGAGGAGTTCGCCAGGGCGACCCGCTCTCACCCAGCCTATTTCTAATCTGTATTGAGTGCCTTGCAATTAAACTTCGAAACAATGTACAAATACCAGGAATGGTAATTGGAAACAGGGATATCAAAGTATCACTGCTCGCAGATGACACTCTTATATTCACAAATGGGGACTTAACGGCGCTCAACGAACTTTTTAAAGAACTACAAAAATTCGACAGGGTCTCTGGATGCAGAGTAAACTGGAGCAAGTCGGTTGCCCTACATGCTGGATCAAACAGAAATAGTCCCGCTACTCCGTTACACGACAAGGGATTACAGTGGCCAACCGAATCATTTAAATACCTGGGTGCTATAATCTCTGTTACTCGCAATTCACTCCCATTTGAACCAAACTTTAGCAACTCCGGTTAGTAACCTATGGAAAGCCAGAAACCTCACACTGCTGGGAAAAGTCTCGATAATTAAAAGCCTTCTTATCCCAACGCTTATCTACAAGGTCGAAATTGTACCAGGTGTCATTCCTAAAGATTTTATTAAAAACCTTAAACGATTAATAAAAACGTTTCTTTCAACTTTAAACGATTAATAAAAACGTTTGGCTCAACGTGGGAACGGGTTAAGCGTGAGACCCTCTGCTGTCCTATCGAGGAAGGAGGAGCCAATATGCTAGATATTGACGCATACCTACTTTCCCTTCTGCAGATGAAATGGGTGGTCAAGTTCCTGAACGATAATTATTCCAGTGCACGAAGTGACCTCAAGCACGGCTCTCTTTGCCGCTGTTAAGTCAAAATTACCGACTGAAAACAAACAGATAGCAAAACATTTCCCTCTTCGATCGACGAGATGTAACATTCAAGCATGGCGAGCAACCCTTGGTATTTGTGTTAAGAACGAATTTTTACAGACGCAAAAAGTATCTCTGCGGTTTAACAAAAACGTCCGTTACCGAAATCAACCCATGTTTATAGAGAACCTTGCAAATGCCGGCCTGGTACAATTAAATCAAATCACCGACCATGCTGAAGGATACTTAAGCTACGACGAAGTAGCTAGAAAGCTAAGTTTATTGCCTAATAATACCGACTTTATCGAATACATCAAGCTTATATCAGCAATTCAAAAACCACTCAATGACGCTTCAACTGATATTACGACCCCAGCGCTGGCGTACGGTACGGCAGTAGCGGATATTTTCCTGGAAAAGTGTCAAACTGTCAAAATACTTATATTTGGATTTCCAAACACTTACAAATACGGCCAAGAAAAAAAGAACTTGAATGGGTTAAAGACACAAACTCTACACCCCCACCCACCGAGTTATGGGAAAATATTTATAAAAACTCCTTTTACTGCACACTTGAGTCTAGACTCCGCTCGTTCCAGATTAAACTCAATCTAAGGGCCATAGTCACCAATGACATTCTTTATAAATTTGGGAAAGTAGACTCGGATATGTGTGTCTTCTGTAAAGGGGATAAAGAAACGCTGCTGCATATTTTTTGCGAATGCCCAGAAGTCATTAAATACTCGGAGAACGTAAGCGCATGGATATGCGCCAATTTACGATTACCGCTAGTGGTCGGTAACACGGAAAAGTTGTTCGGATTTCCTGGAAACTGCAACCAACTTGTAAACTGCCTCCTATTATGTGCGCGCTTTGTAATATACAAGTGTAAAGTTCAACAAATTTCCCCGGTGTTTGAAATTTTTAAGAACCTTGTAATAGAGATTCGTACTTCTGAGAAAATTATCGCAAAATCCAAAAATAAGTCACTTAACCACAAATTAAAGTGGGCATCTGTATAACTATTGACATGTGAATAACCTTTTTCTATATATTCGGCCGTTCGGCTACTGTCGCTCCACACATTGTTCTATTGTACATTTTTTCCGCACTGTTGTGTCGTATATTTTTAATAAAATCGCGTTATAGTCAAGTTGAGTGCATTCCGAGTAAGATAGCAAACTCATACATGTGTTAATGACTTAATTAAATACAACACATGGCAATAGCTCCGGTAACTAGACGAAGTTGTGGGGCCAGGGGGTTTTAACGCTCCAAGTTGGCCGGGACCAGGTCCCAGGTCCGCTGCCGTCTATACATGGTTCTATACACAAATCTCCGCTCCGACTCCATATGTACACACATGGCGAGACTCTAAACTCGACTGGCAGCGGAACCTCCACTAAATAGAAAAACCGAAAAACTCCACTCGTAGATGTATTCTTTATTACGTTGTATATCTATATGTGTGTGTCTGTGTGTTCGCACAACACTTTATAAAGCAAATAATGAGGTAGATGGAAAACAACTGCTTTAAGTGTCAATGGCGTCATGAGGTGATAAGTGTCAATAACGTCATGAGAAGATAAGTGTCAATAACGTTATAAGCTGATGACAGAACGAACACAGTTGGCGTCGATCAGATGAAATCAATTCAGTTTTTTTGCAAATATAATGTTAAAATAGCTACAAAGTAATCTACTAAAACGATTTGCCCGTGTGATAACGCACCCTTGTGTATTCTCCATGAATCTGACGAATTCCTGTGTTTTCCCCATTCACTGGATTAAATCATGAATAACCTTTCCTAATGGGTTAATTGTCCCTCTGATAACATACCTTGCGTTTTTTTCATCAAGGAGATAAATAGAAACATCCTGTTCTACGTGGTTTTGTCCGCAAGCTACCATACAAATAAAACCCACTTATCGAACGATTTTAACAAATTTCGAAACTACAGTTGTCGCCTATAGTTCGGACAAAGATTAACAATAATTCAACATACCAAGTGTATGATAAATCTATTAATTTATTAAGATTTTCAATTTCAATGAGGAAAATAAATTCTTCCTCGATGACCACTTCAACGTCGATGTGCTAGGGTTGCCATTTCTATAGAAAAAATAAAATATCTCTCAATATATAATTATGTGTTACCTACCATTTAAAATTAAGTAGTGAATTGCAATGTGGAAAACAAGATTTAGCATAGCTAAACTTTCAAGGATCTATTCTAGTGTGTAAATAATCTCATATGAATTTTTTAATTCGACCACCTTTTGTTACACCTTCCGGCAACCCCCGAACTTCTAACCGGAGGTCCATGACGTTCAAGTACGGCATAGGTAAATGTGATACATAGATCGCCTCCGCTAAAAAACAGCTACACAATTTTAAAATATTAAAATCGTTTGGTAATAAACGAACAAATTGTATAATCAGATTTTACATTTATTTAGATTTGAAACCATACTGCTATTAATATGGAGTAAGAATTGAAGAGGTGCGAATGATTACACAATTTAATACGTTTAACATAAAGAATTTTTGATTGAAGACCTTCTTTTTCTTGAGCCTTCTTTTTAAGATTTTGTCCCTCAGGCTGTTTAGTTGTACCTGTAAGAAGATTATCTTAAGTAAACTTGAACAAGAACAGATTCTGCACAACCTCATCCAGTATTTCCAGACAACTTTAACCGGTATTGCCGCAAAACCTCACCCAGTATTGCCGTGCAACATCATCCAGTATTGCAGTACAACCTCAACCAGTATTGCGGCACAACTTTACCCATTATTGCCTTACAACCTCAACCAGTATTGCTGCACAACCTCACTTGGTATTGCCGTGCAACATCACCCAGTATTGCCGTTTAACATCACCCAATATTGCTGTTCAACATCACCCAGTATAGCTGCACAACCTCACCAAGTATTGCCGTTCAACCTCACCCAGTATTGCCGTTCAACCTCACTCAATATTGCCGTGCAACATCACCTAATATTGCCTACAACATCACCAGTATTGCCGTACAACCTCACCCAGTATTATCATACAACCTCACCCAATATTGCCACATAACATCAACCAGTATTGCCGTACAACCTTACTCAGTATTGCCAAATAATTTCAACCCGTATTGCTGCACAACCTCACAAGTATTGCCAAACAACCTCAATCAGTATTGCAGCATAACCTCACTCACTATTGCCGTACAACTTCACCCAGTATTGCCGTACAACCTCACCCAGTATTGACGTGCAGTATCACCTGGAATTGCTGTGCAACATCAACCAGTATTACCATACAACCTTACCCTTATTTTATTTATATAAATATAGAACAAATACATTATCTTAGTATAAAAGTTACAACTATATTTATTAACCGAACACGCAATCTCTTTAATTCGAAATTGATGTGATATTGCGTCAGCTTAACGAATCATATAATCATAGAATTTGGGAAAATAATAACTCATTTAAGAAACACAATTTTTGTTTCTAGAAACGAAATTTTTTGCCAAGAAACGAAAAGTTTTGTTTCCAGAAACGAAAATTTTGTTTCTTGAAGCGATAACAAAAAGTTTCGTATTTATGTTATTTTTACGACAGTTTGTTCAAAAATTGTTTTGTTTTCAAAAACGATTTTTCTGAGGTATCGTATTTTGTGCTTACCGTCATCATCTAGTGGTAGAAATGAAAATAAAGAAACAAAATTTATGTTTCTAAAAAATATTTTTGTTTCCAGAAACAAAAATCACAAATTAGAAACGAAAATCGTTTCTTAGAAACAAAAAAAATAAAAAAATAAAAATTTGTAAATGCATGCAAAAGGATAGGCGCTACCGTTCCCTATGGGTATAAACCCACAACATTAAAAATAACACACGGGTTAGTCCTTTAACGGGTGGTATTGGAAACAAACGAGATTAAAGAGTAATTTAAATGTGTGCAACCGATAAACATTAAAACAACTAGCCATAAATATGATTTTAATTTGATTAACACTAAAGAAAAGTGTCAGGTATATATTAAAAAATAAAATGTCGTCAAAATAACATAAAAAGGAAACTTTTTGTTATCGCTTCTAGAAACAAAATTTTTGTTTCTCGGATAAAATTTTCGTTTCTAGAAACAAAAAAGTGTTTCTTAAATGAATTTTGGGTTATCATTTTACCAAATTATATGATTATATAATTCGTTAAGCTGACGCTAATGCCACAACAATTTTGAATTATAGAGATTGTGTGTGCACTTAATAAATGTATTTGGAGCTTTCATACTAAGATAATGTATTTGTTTTATAATTATATCAATAAAAATAAAGGTATAAACCCACAATCTTGAAAATAACACACTGGTTAGTATGTTTCACAGGCAGCAATAGAAACAAACGGGATTAAAGAGTGATTTAAATCCGTGCAACTGATAAAAATTGAAACAACTAGCCATAAATAATGTTTTGAATTTAGATTGACATTAGAGAGAAGTGCCAGGTATATATATTAATAAACAAAATGTCGCAAAACTAACATAAAAACGAAACTTTTCGTTATCGCTTCTGGAAACAAAATTTTCGTTTCTTGAAACAGAATTTTCGATTTTGGAAACGAAATTTTCGTTTCTCGGATAAAATTTTCGTTTCTGGAAACAAAAATTGTGTTTCTTAAATGAATTTAGGTTTATCATTTTACCAAATTCTATAATTATATATATGATTTGTTAAGCTGACGCAATATCACATAAATTTCGAATTAAAGAGATTGCGTGTTCGGTTAATAAATGTAGTTGGACCTTTTATACTAAGCTAATGTATTTATTTCATTCATTAAATAAATGTATTAACCTACAATATTACAAATAACACACCTATTAGTACTTTTAACGTGCGGTAATAGAAACAAATATGATTAAAGCGTCATTTAAATGTGTGCAACCGATAAAAATTGAAACATCTAGCCATAAATAATGATTTTAATTTAGATTGACATTAAAGAAAAGTGTCAGGTATATATTAATAAACAAAAGGTCGTGAAAATAACATAAAACGGAAACTTTTTCATTATCGCTTCCGGAAACAAAATTTTTGATTCTGGAAACAAAATTTTTGTTTTTCGGCCAAAATTTTCGTTTCTAGAAACAAAAATTGTGTTTCTTAAATGAATTTAGGGTTATCATTTTACCAAATTCTATAATTATATGATTAGTTAAGCTGACGCTAGTACCACAACCACTTTGAATTATAGATATTTCGTGTGCAGGTAATAAATGTAGTTGGACCTTTTATACTAAGCTAATGTATTTGTTTTATAATTATATACAGCGGAACCCCTTTATTATCAGAACTCAGTATCAGCCACCGACGATTGCGACGAGGAAGACAGCCTAAGGTGAACTTTTGGCAAATCGACTAGCAGCAGCCAAATGCGCCTGCCCCTACAATAGCAACCGCGACCAAACAATAGGAAAAAGCAGGGGTGCTATAAGCAGGGCCGGTTTTAGGCCGATTTGACCGATTAGATCAAATTGGGCCCCGCACCTTGAAGGGGCCCCGCGCTAGCGTGGGTCTTTCTGTATTACGAGGTTTAAAATACTACTGAAACGTAAAATGAAAAGTTAAATGATATTCTTTCTCATAATATTAATTTGTTATGCATCGTAACTAAGTCAAATTTATATTTCTGTGTCTGCCTGTTACGTCATAATAAATATGGATGTAAAATAAATACTAACTTACACTGTAAGTTAGTATTCTATGCTAGTATAAATACAAACTACAATGCTTATTTACGACATATTTTTTATTTACAAACATAGTATTTGTGAACA
>CH000253.1:7289-46015 GCA_000149265.1 Ciona savignyi | reverse complement strand
ATAGGAATTGTATACTAACCGGTCTTGGTGATAAACCCCTCATGTTAGTGTTCGATGGTTGTATAATTCAAATTAAAATGTTAGTTTATCGACATATTGTTTTATTTACAAACATATGTATATTGTTTAGCATCCATATTTATTATGACGTAACAGGCAGACACAGAAATATAAATTTGACTTAGTTACGATGCATAACAAATTAATATTATGAGAAAGAATATCATTTAACTTTTCATTTTACGTTTCAGTAGTATTTTAAACCTCGTAATACAGAAAGACCCACGCTAGCGCGGGGCCCCTTCAAGGTGCGGGGCCCAATTTGATCTAATCGGTCAAATCGGCCTAAAACCGGCCCTGCTTATAGCACCCCTGCTTTTTCCTATTGTTTGGTCGCGGTTGCTATTGTAGGGGCAGGCGCATTTGGCTGCTGCTAGTCGATTTGCCAAAAGTTCACCTTAGGCTGTCTTCCTCGTCGCAATCGTCGGTGGCTGATACTGAGTTCTGATAATAACTACAGTAGAACCCCGCTTACCTGACCACCCACGGGACCGTGATCAAGCGGTCGCGTTAGCGGGGTGGTCGTGTTAGTGAATTTTGATTTGGAGCAAGTTGTCGTAATATGCAGCTTGAACGTCTGCATTTTTACTAAATTTTTACCAAATGCCATTATTTTTATCAGATACTACAGAATGAATTTAATACTAAAGTTTATCTTGTAAGATTCAGTACTGTTTGCCACATTTTCTTTCGTGTGCGCTCATTTATTCTTATTGTTTTGATCATAAAAGAAATTTCACCTTATTATTTTGGTAAAAAAGGCAATTATTTAGCACATGTGGTCACTTAAGCGGAGTCAAATTTGAAGTTTTGGACCAAAATATGGCGGTCCTGGTCTGGAAACCGGGGTGGTCGCGTTATTGAAACAGAATACAATGCATTACCATAGTAAATTATTTGGGACCGCACTAAAGTGATCTTGATAGTGAGGTGGTCGTGTTATCGAGGTGGTCTCTAAGCGGGGTTCCACTGTATATACATGAATCGTACTGCAACTTCTTGTTTTTATTCGGCATTTCTGTAAGTTAGTTCATTATGCTAGTTGTTTTTTTGGTTCATAAAATCACGACAATATATCAAATAAATATAGGTCACGGGGACAGATAAGTTGTGGACGGCTATTTTAACTGTGTGAAATGGGTCGCGTTTGTTATAAAAACAGTGGTGATTGCACCAACTAAACTTACTGCAATGGGTCGTAAATACGACGCAAATAGTTTTCCAGTAATTCACACTTTAACATAGCACAAAAGCAAAAATTATATAAAATCGAATAATGATCACAAATCGAACCAGTGATTCACCACATGCTTGCAAAAACAAACTACTTTCTCGGTTTATAAAATACAAGTTGTGGTTGGGGACCCTGCTCGCATGAATAGGGGAAAAGTGTCTAAAACGGGCACCCCGGCTAAAATGGGGAACCCCGGTATTACCGAACGCTGATGTCCACTGGTGTTATCAGTAATGTCAAATGCAAAATTGATGTCCCCTGGCATACCGAAACAATCATTATTTATCAGAGTGTAATCTGTTAGAATTGTTGGAAAGATACAGTTATTTGTTAATTTTCTTATCATATAATGTAAATTTAAAAAATGGCGCCATTTGTTTACTTTAACATTGTTTTGGATATAGTTACACTTGTTGGGATCATATTTAGTCCAACTTAATATTTTATTAAACTTTTTCCCACGTTGTTTGTCCATACCGGCAAAATTATACTTTATCTGGCAAAACAATAAAGTGGCCAAAACGGGTTCGTCTTTACTAGCCAGGATCCCATCTAGTCAGATAGTCTTCTGCTAGTTTTCTATAGGTTCCCGCCTAAAAAGAATTTGTTTCGTTTTTAACAGTTTTTAATACATACGGTTAGGGACAGAACGGTAGGCTGAATTTTCTCTGCTGGATGGCGCTATTTATCAGCTGTACTAAAGCGGGGAGGAGGACACCAAATGTCAAATGCAATCGAAATATCCTTGTCAAGATAATTGCACCGCATTTTTGATCTTTAGATAGGTTAAAAGGGAAAAATCAAATTCCTATCCCTTACAACTAAGGTTTAATAATTCTTTGTTCTGTTTATAAGAAGAAAAGCAAGACAAAAAAACAAGTACAAGCACATCCGCTGGGGTGCCCATTTTACCCAATAGCGGTGCCCATTTTACCCACCCCATGTGTCTAAAATGGGTTTTTGTACCGATGTGAAAATGTTATCGTTTCCACTAGGGGGCGTTGTTTAAAAGAGCAGCCATGCGGGCATTTATAAATGGATATATCTTCTATACAAACGTAACATAATTGTTTAACTACTGTCATTGGTATAATATTTACAAACTTGTAAGCTTAGGGTGCCCATTTTAGACACTTTTCCCCTATATAGCATACAAAAAGTGTTTAACAAATAGGGGTGGTTACACACGTGGTTGGCACTCTCTAGTTTATGCTCGTCATTAATTTATAACAAAAACGGCATGGCTGTATGTAGGAAAAAGGAAGTTTTGGGAACGTTTAAGCCCGCGGTAATGTTAAAGCGGTTTTACAACCGTGTAGCCTAAGGAGAAGTCATATGGAACCAGTGAGAACTGATAAGAACAACATGCGGTATATTAAAGAATGACACCGATTTGCTACAGACCCATGCGTTTATGCTTGCAGAAACAAAACTATGACAGACGGGTTGAAACTTTCTGAGATGTTAGAGGACACGGACTCGACGTGCACATATCTGACAATAAAATATATTGTATAATAAACATGGATATAACAAGATCGGTTTGTTATCTCAGGGGCCCATTTGTTTCTGGGTGCAGAGACATACTATATACTCGTAATATAAAAAAATACATTAAATGTGGTTAGGGACCCTGTTAGCATAGCCTAAAGACATAGCATACAAAATGTGTTTTACAGGTGATTGACACTCTCTAGTTAGTTTTGTCGGTTCCTTACCTTTTCGGCTCTTGATCAAGGATACGTTGAGAGTTAAACTAGTATTTATTCATGACTCGCGCAACGGTCCGGTAAGGAAACACGAACGGTCATGAGTTTTGTCATTTCACGGCAAATAAATGGTAGTCAGTTCTAAAAAGAACTATTTGTGAGTCCCAAGTGGACTGATGTGTAAATACAAAACACGGCAATTTATACTGAGAGTGACAATGGGCGCGAATGCAATAAAACAGGGCGTCCGCGTTATATTACGTTTGTCGTGACGATCAATTAATATTATGATTATGGGAAATTCTCACACGAGAATTTGTAACAGTTTTGCTTTATTTTTTCTAAAACAAGTTTTATTTGTGTTTATGTAATGAATTTCGCGGTTTGTTTATTTTTATGCGCATTATACCAAATTGCGTTGAGAGAAGCCTTTGCTGTCCATATGTGCAAAACATTCCCTAGTTTCGTTTGGCCTGCGTCATTCGGTTTTAATCCCCACATAAGGCACGATGCTTCCTATCCAATCCTTTATACATTATGCCATACGCACCTAAATAATCGCCTCCTTTTGAAGGCGCGCCGTTAGAGACATGTCTAAAGAATTAGCTGAACTGTGTGTGTTTAGAGTCAAGCAATAGACCCCAATGCAACTTATTATACGAACCCCTACATTTATTTATTTATTTAGTTTGAGCTCTGCGATATTTTGTCAGTGAATTTTCAATCCGATTATTCTGCCAGAGATACTGTGTAAACTGTATTAATAGTAAATTATAAAATTCAACGTTGATTCATCTATACCGCACACAAAATGCGATCCCGGATTATTTGCTACTGGTTCTACTTCATTGGGTTTGTGGTAATTTCATTTATGAGTTTGTTGTTATTTAACGTTATTTGATACCTCCATGAAACCTAATTCAGGTAAACTGCTTTCAGGATCTGTTTGCTGTGAGCATTGTATTTCCTTTGATGCCCCAACATGCCACAGAGCTTGGTGCAAGTCCTAGCATAATTGGTTTATATGGTTCAATATATGGAGCAATTCAACTTTTTTCAAGTCCTATTATTGTAAGTTTATTTGATCTTTCTTTGCTTGCATAGTTGTTATGTTAAGCTTGTAGTACCATATTTTTCTTTGCTTAAATGGTTGTTATGTTAAGCTTGTAATGGTAATGTATAATGATGATATCAAACAGCATTTCACACTACGCTTAATGACACTTGCCACCAGTAGGGATAAACATGAATTTTCTATTCTTTATTTTCTAACTAATGTCTTTGGCATCCCATTACTTATCTGGTTACAACAAGATTCGCACTGTTGTCTGACCGGCATTCTCAGTTTTGAACCATATAATCTAGGGATCCTCCACCTTGCAATCGGTGTTAATTCAGTGAAAATAAACTTTATATGGAAAAACCAAGGGGGTTAACACACAGGCAATCGTCAGATCACCTTGCGCCCACCGTCGGGTTACCGAAGCTATTGCAGTGTGTTTTGTACGATAGACATGTTCCTTCAATTTGGTAGAACCCATTAATCCGCTGGGTTCAGGCAATGTCTGTTAAGTGCCTTGCCCAAGAACACAACCAACTAGCTAGCGACCAGTTTCGCACCTGCAACCTTTCGGTTGAAAGGGGACGCACTTAACCGTTAGAACCACCGGCCCGACGAGTTGACGGTAAAACAAAAACATTATTTTAAATGGGAAATTGTGCATCTGCCCCATCTCGAAGATCGTTTATATCCAATAAGAGTTTAGTTGAAATAGTAAGTTAGGTACAATGTTACCATAAAATGTCTCTATGGTAGTAATGGTGGGCTTTTAGCTTGTGGCTACAAGCTAAAATACTACAATATGGGGGTTGTGGTCAGATAATTTTAGGTAAATGTAGATTAAGTCAATATGACCAAGTCACAAGAAGTAATCTTAAATTACAGATGTTGCATAAAACTACTGTATTGGAATGCACAATATAGGATAATTAGGTATTCTAGAATATTCTAGAATAATATATTTTAAATCTAGAATTTTTAATCCTAATTTGAATGTTTTCCCATATATTTGAATTTCCTAGGGTCTAATATTGGTAATGGTAAACGACAATGTAGTGAACTAGCAATATGCTTTTAAACTATGATGAGAGCAATTTACGTAGTCAAGCTATATTTCACCATTACCAATTTTTATAGTATGTAAACTCTATAAACACTATCTGCCAGGAGGAAGGAGGCTAGTCTAGTAGGAGAAACGCATAACGGGTTACATACCGTTGTGTTATTAGAGTTCCTTTTTATGTTAAGTAAGTTAAATCAAAATTACCTAATTACGGCACCAGTAGGAATATTCAAAATCATGGTAAATACACATGATCTTGGATTCGGGCCAATTTTCTTGAAGGAAACGCCATTACAATATGCGGTTTATTTAGTCGTGTGAATGTTTGTTTCACTTCAGGACAAACGAACAGTTTAGACTTTTAAGTCTCTGTAGTTAAGGTTAAACTTTTATTTTCTTTGTCTACTATCAATATGCATTAAAAAACTCGGCAATTTTTGATTGTTTGTTTAAATAACGATCATGTCATAAATATTACGGAATTACGTTTGATCAATTACGCCCAGCTTTAAACGTAGCCATTTATATACATCTTTAAAATAACCTGAAATAGCCATTGTTATGAACGTAATATTCCAGGTCAGTCTAAATTACAGGTCAAACGAAAGTGTGAAACAGGTAACCATCTTATTTGTGAAACTAAAGAATCTTAATTACCCATATGTTGAGGCTACCTATTATATATTTATTAATAAGGAAGTACATTGCAGATACACAGAGGTAAATTGATGATGAATATTTTAAATTATCAAACAAGGCCATTAGGCCGAACGATTAGCTTGGTGGATTAGTGTATCACCTTTCAGCCAATGAGTTGCAGCTTTCAGTCGATGAGTCAAAACTGTCTACTAGCTAGTCACTTGCATCCTTGGGGGGAATGCTTTTAGCTGACATTGCCCGAACCCAGTAGATTAATGGGTTCTACCAAAATGAAAGGAATGTTTCAATTATACATTTACCACACTGCAATAGCTCCGGCAACCTGATGGTGGACATGACTTTATCTTATGATTAGCTGTGGGTTAACACCCCTTGCGTTTTCCAAACCACAGGGATAAACCTGATGATTCTTTCCTAAATTGAATAATCTACTTGACATTATTATCAGGGCCACATTGGAGATACACATGGCAGAATACCAGTTCTTTACTTTTGCCTCATAATTGCTGCATCTGGATATTGCATTTCATCACTTGTCACATACTCCCTCCTCTTGCTTTCTCTGCTGCGTTTTGTGGCTGGAATATTTAAGCACACTCAAGACCTTTGCAGGTGCCTTCTAAAAAAACTTGGTTAATTTGTTTGATGGAGTTGTCTGTTGCCAGTACCCCATCAATTTTTCTATCTAGTTGAAACTTAATCGATTATTAACAAATCTGATGAAAATGCAGCTAAATTATTTTGATGGGTAGCCTAAGGGTATTTTTTTAGATTTCAACATAACTGACTGGACACACCTTTGTCTTAGTTCTGACAGTGTAGTTCCGTCATTTGGTGCTCTGGCCATCAGTAGAAAGTTTGTTGGTTTAACTCCCCAACCACTGGCTAATTGTTGTGTCTTTGGGCACTTAGCAGATGTCACATTAAAGATTATCATTCATATTTAACATACTATAATAGCTTTACTAACATATAGATGGACACGACGTAATTTATAAAAAGAGAACCATTTTATAATGCATCACGCCCTCTGCTGTATTTTCGCATTGCCTGGTATAAACTTTTAATTATGCTATTATATTTTTAATTGGTGGTTTGCTGATGCTTTACTACTGGCATTTTGCTTGTAACATACATAATTTAAACAGCTCTATTGTTACCTCAGCCAAGTTTTTTTATTAAATTTTCTTAATTTAAATTTATCACAGGAATTGCCTTGCTGATATTGCTGTCAAAAAAGAAAAAACAAAGGCCATCGGCCAGTTTAATGCACTGTCTAATATTGGTTTTATTGTTGGTCCAGCTATTTCTGGATACATTTCAAATTGGTTAGGATTGGCGACTGGAATCTCTGTGTGTTTTTTTCTATGTGGGGTTTTATTTTTCCTGAATGCAATCATGGTTTGGTTCATATTGTGGCCGAATGCTCCAAGTGTCATGGTGCTCATGAAGCAGAACTTAAAAAAACGGGAAGAGAAATCACTCTTTGCCCGAATTATGGAAATTGATTGGAAGGTTGGCTTGATTTTTATGTAATACCTTCGACTACTTGTTTGCATCATTCTGTAATGTTAACATGTTACTATTTTGTAAAATGCCTTTTATTATATTTAGGTTCACAGTGGTCTTTTGCTCTCACGGTTTTTGGCTGCGTTTGCAGTTCTTATCTATCGATCTTCATTTGTGCTTGGTGTGAAGAATTTGTATCCACATCTTACACCTGCTGAAGTTGGATATTTAGTTTCGTATAATGGCACTTTGGGGCTTGTTATTGGTCTTTGTATTGGCTCGGTGTCTGCTTGTACATATTATGCTGGCAATGAAGAAAAAATGCAAGTAATATAAATTTCACTAAATAAATTGTGCTATTTTTAAAGTGAAAAATATTACAACATAGTTTCCTCTTTCATTTTCCAGATGCATGCTTCTCTTCTAATTCCGGTTGGTTTTGCAATTATTGCATTTTCTAACAATCTTTCTCTTATGATGGCTGGTATGGCTATATTGGTAGTTGGAACCGCTGTCTCCAGGGCATGTGGGGTCATCTTGACCACCAGCAGATCAAGACCAAATGAGGTGATTAAATGGTTGCCCTGTTAGCTCAATATTTATCTGGTTAGCTTATTGAGTCGAGGTGGCAACAGTCTGCAAGCGGGGAATGACAAAATTAAAACCAAACCAGCAGCTAGCTGGTCGTTTGTGTTCGTGTCAATGCACTTAGCTGACATCATCTGAACCTATTGGTTTACATTTGATTATTCTATAAACGAACAATTTAACAGATCTTTAGTTCTTACATTTTTTGTACCAGTACAACTGTGTCCCAGTTTAATCTTACAATTCTACAATAATTAGTGAAACACTATGCTATAGTGTAGGGATGCTTGAAATAAAATAGCACAAAGACAAATGAGTGCAACTGTCTTATTAAATTCTACGAAAAAACTAGTGCTTAATCACATCTCCGTTTTATATAATTTAAGAAAGAAAATGTCCAATCGAGTAAAATCTTCTGTTGGTATAAGCTAATATGGTTAAAATGAGAAAGTGACAAATGGACACTACATACCGCAATTAGAGCAGGAAAAATATAAAATTTATAACTTACCATTATACACTATTACCACGTGTATATAAGTCCGCCAATTTCTTAAAACTAATAAAATTCTATAGTGTATTTCAAGGCGAACAAAAAAGATTTGAATACTCTCCACCATGATCCATTTTCCGGTAAACCCCCATCACTTAACCGTACTCAAGCCACTGCTTAGTCGCCTTTAACTCTTTATAATAACAGAAATAAAATAAATAATTATTTAAACTTGTTTAAAAGAGTTAGTTAAAATGTATAAGACATACAATGACAAATTGTGAATAAATAACACCAGGGAAACTCTCACCAAACCCAAGAATGGACAGGATAGGATATTAAGGTTTATCCCCATGTATGGGAAAACCAGGGGGTTATCACATGGGCAAACGTCAGATAATCTCACGCCCATCCCCGGGTTACTGGAGTTATTGCTGTGTGTTGTGTATGAATCACATGTTCCTTCCATTGTGTAGTAGAATTATTTAATAACAATAAAAAATACATTAATCAAAATATACCCGAAAATAATATAAGAAACACTTAATGACGAAACAGTCACACGGTATGATGACATAGAATTACTAAAACAGTACTGTTATTTACTTCTGTTCCACCGCTTGTACATTTTGTTACATACTGTACAATATTTAGTTTTACCTTCACTTGTACTGTTAATTGACAGCATTTAGACTTCATGTGGCTTACTTACCTAGTCGGTTCAGGCCTAGTTATGGCGACCTCGGATTTTATGACCAAAATGGTCTGGTCCCGAGGTGGTCCTATTAAGCGGTACATACTGTTCTTATAAAAATCTTTGTGTATCCACAGGCTGGGAAACTGCTTGGATTAAGTGCATCCATTTTATCAATAGCTCGATCTGCCGGTCCATTTGTCGCCGGGATTGCTCAGGAGTTTTCATTTGCTGCACCTGCCTATGTTTCTTTTGTAACTTCGGTGCTTGCCTTGCTAGTTTATTACAGCAAGGTGTACAGGGTACATGAACCACCGGTACATGAACCACCGACACTAAAAGACCAGTAAATGTTTTTTGTATGTTATGAGGACAATCAAGTTTGCATTATTTGTTATTGCTGTGGTTTTCCAAAATTGTTGTGTATGGTAGATTTCTATGCAGTGTTGCTCCAGAATGCAGTATATTAATAAATGATTTTGTTAAATGGAACGTTATAACGGAAGTTTTTAAAAAGAGGAGAGATTTATAATTATATCTGGCAAGTTGATTAATACGACACAAATTTAATCTAGTTTGCTCGAAACTTAACTCTTTGCGCACCAACTCGCGATGTCGCGTATTTTGTTCTTGGTCGTAAATGATATAGCTTACAAACTGGTGTGGTAACGGAACAAGTTGTCGTACCGACATAATGTGGCTGCTGGCGACATCGTTCCAAGAAAATTACAAAGATCAAAGGAATCTCGAACGGCTGTCTAAATTTACGATGCGATCAACGCGACTTAAGAAAACTTCTAAATTCAACGTGCGGAGATATTGTATTGTACGGAGCGAAAACTTAATCTATTATGCGTGTTTCAGATATTCTTCATCCCATTTTTTCCTTGTTGCCAAATCACCTACAAAAGACCTCATTTCATCAGAGAGAAACACAGACACCAGTTGTCTAGGCTTCCAGCACTGTGTTCCAAATCCACAGTCTGTATAGCCTAGGCTCTGGTGCTCTCGAAGGCGGATAGGATAGGATAGGATAGGATATAGGATAGGATATTCATGTTTATCCCCGTGAATGGGAAAACCTAGGGGGTTATCACACGGGCAATCGTCAGATCACCTCGCGCCCATCGTCGGGTTACCGGAGCTATTGGAGTGTGTTGTATATGGTAGACACTTTCCTTCAATTTGGTAGAACCCATTAATCCGCTGAGTTCAGGCAATGCCCGTAAAGTGCCTTGCCCAAGGACACAACCGACTAGCTAGCGACCAGTTTCGCACCTGCAACCTTTCGATTGAAAGGCGACGCACATAACCGCTAGACCACCGGGCCGGACGGGCGGGAATACGCTTAACATACCCTACAACCCGTCCCCATTTATAAAACTACGTTATGCTTATTTATTATTGTAATTGTACCGTTGCGCTTATCGGAGTAAAATATTAATAATAAAGTAAAACCGCTACTCGTCTAACTTGTAAAATCTAAATAATTAAATAGTTATTCAAAAAGCAGCCGCTACAAAGTTGTGGCAGTTGGGTCTTATCTTTAAAAAAACCTAGGACAGTTTGCATGGGAGAAATTGGCAGAAAGATCGGTCGAACGCCTCCAAATTTAAAATGGCTGGTCTAAGGGAGAAAACTAGAAGGAGGGAAACCGCACATTAAAGGGTAGATTATTACATAAGAGTTAGTTTTAAACATGGGATTGGAGTTAGGGATAGTTCTGGTGTAGAGATTATTGTTTTCAGGGGAGCGTTTAGGTTAGTTTCCTTAATTTTAGTGAGCAGTTTCGCTCTTTCCCTTCTTTTAGTGTTGCCCTGGCCTAAGCTCGGCGACGGTGTTTCTTTTAAAGCTGTGCTTCTGTGCCTTTTTGTGAATCGAGCGGAGTTCGTTAGTGAAATAAAGCTGTCGAATATGCACTTTTCTCATTTTTGTCGGGAAATGAAAAGCTTTAGGCGAAACGTTGGAAGGCCGTGGGTTTAGGTCGTGTATTAAACGTTCAATTTTTAATTTGGGATGCGACGCATAATGTTACAATACACGTCAGTGACGACATAAAGAAATGAGAGCATCCGGCATGAAAAATATACTATGACTATATTCTTTAAGAGGCGTGTTTGACTTACTAGATATTAATGCACATGAGGACCCAAACCCAGCATTATTTGCAATCGTTAAAAATATAACGCGGTTTGTTTTGACTGCCGTGCTTTGTCAGCCCGGTAGAAAAGTTTCGTAATAAAATATACCATAGAAGTAAATTTCAAACGAATGCAACCATATTTTATAATTTTTATATATCAACCGAAACCAGTTTTATATATCAACCGAAACCACTTGAGGCTCACGCGTCACTAAATTTCTTCTAAATACGTCAACGATGTGGCTTGAACAGCTTATAATTATCTTAATCGACGTAGTTTTGCACAAAATTGTGGTATTTGGCAGACTGGTGCAGTGTACACACTTGGACTATGTACCAAAAAATAAACCCAAAAAACATATCTTATTTATATTTCAAACGAAAGCATTCAAGGCAAGACCCTAGCGTCAATATCTCGTAGAAGCCTTTACTCCATACACCTTAGGTATATAAAAAATCGACATTTTTTCCAGTAGATTGATGAAATTTGGAAAAATGGTGCAGTGTAGGCTACATACAGAATTATTTAATAACAATAAAAAATACATTGTAATGTTTATACACGAACTTGTAAACAACAAAACAACTTGTTATCTAATTTACATTTCAAACAAAATTATTTAAGGCTCGAACTGCGTTTGAAACAGCTTTTTTTTATATCTAAGTCGTCGTATTTTTGTCATTTAAGATCAAAATACCGTTACAAAATATGTTTTTTGAAACCAAATTTCGTTACCAAATTAAATTGTAAGCTATTACATTTAAGAACGAAATACCTTTACAAAATATCGTTACTTAAACCAAATTTCGTTACCAAACAGATTGTAAACTATTACATTTAAGAACGAAATACTGTTACAAAATGTCGTTAATTGAAACCAAATTTCGTTACCAAATCAGATTGTAGGCTATTTTGTTTAAGAACAAAATACCGTTGCAAAACGGTCCCTCTATTTTGTACAGGTCCGCTAGGTCCGCTAGGTCCGCTAGGTCCGCTAGGTCCGCAAGGTCCGCTAGGTCCGCAAGGTCCGCTAGGTCCGCAAGGTCCGCTAGGTCCAGCGCTAGGTCCGCTAGGTCCGCAAGGTCCGCTAGGTCCGCTAGGTCCAGCGCTAGGTCCAGCGCTAGGTCCAGCGCTAGGTCCAGCGCTAGGTCCGCTAGGTCCAGCGCTAGGTCCGCTAGGTCCGCTAGGTCCAGCGCTAGGTCCGCTAGGTCCAGCGCTAGGTCCGCTAGGTCCAGCGCTAGGTCCGTTAGGTCCGCTAGGTCCGCTAGGTCCGCTAGGTCCGCTAGGTCCAGCGCTAGGTCCGTTAGGTCCGCTAGGTCCAGCGCTAGGCCCGCTAGGTCCGTTAAGTCCGTTAGGTCCGCTAGGTCCAGCGCTAGGCCCGCTAGGTCCGTTAAGTCCGTTAGGTCCGCTCTAGGTCCAGCGCTAGGTCCGCTAGGTCCAGCGTTAGGTCCAGCGCTAGGTCCAGCGCTAGGTCCAGCGCTAGGTCCAGCGCTAGGTTCGCTAGGTCCAGCGCTAGGTCCATTTGACTTCTATAAATTATAGCAGTTACACAGCCACTTTAAAAAAATGGGGTTTGCAATATACGTTGACCAAACTAAGAACAAGTTTTCTAACCACTGAAAGGGCCATCGCGCGTTTTCTTGCTATGGTCTTACCACACATTAAATAGCCTAATAGTTGACCGTATTTTCGTTTTTTCTTCATGGCGCTAAAAAAGTTTTTTTTGAAAAATTTCAATTGTGTGCACCGACAACCATCATTTTGAATATTGACCTGAATAATGAACTGTGAAATAAAATAAACAGTTTAAAGGAAAAAAAGAACTTTTTATTTGGTGACTATATGAACAAATTAAAATTAACACTGTTTAAAAAAACATCAACGAAATATGCATCAAAAGCGTAACAAACAAAAAAACTATTTTGTCATTTAAGAAGCACAAGGAAACAAACATTTCAAATCATTTTCATTTTTTGAATGGAGATTTTGTCCTAACTCCCCGGGGTCGTTTTTTTTGACCCGGTTTTTTCCCAGCATTAGAAGTGATCTTCGTTGTATTTAATTTAAAGTTGGTTGTTGAACTTTTAAACTTAAAAAGTTTTTCAATCTGACTATTCCGTTGTGCTGTATCCATGGCGGTCCACGTATTTGGATCAATTTTAAACCGGTTAAATTCCCCATCGAGTTGATATGGCCCAATGCATATCATTGCTTTTGTAATGTCACAGTAAGCTACTTTTACCAAACTTTGCAGTAATCGAACTATCTCAGCAATTTTTTTCTGTTTCCAGTGAAACTTGCACTTAATGACGTGGTTATAGGATTCCGCGTTATTATTTGTCCAACGATCACCGATTGGTTCCTTGTTTCGGTGTTCCCACACTTTTTGTTTTAAAAGCTGCAAATATCGTCCAGTTAAATAAGAGACAATGCCTGAACAATTCTCCCGGCAAAAAGAAATCAGATCAATCTCCTCATGAGCATAATCCACATTATTTTCCGTATCAAGTAATGATTCGATGCGTTTAACTATTGCACTCTTTAATTTCTTTTCTGCTCCAACTTTGTCCCTTAAATAATCAATAAGATTATCTCGAAGGTGTTTGAAGCAGAGCACATGTGTGCTATTCGGGAAAGCGTATGCTATTGCTTTGTGCAGGGCTTTTTCGTCATCGGTGCCGAATATAATTTTATCGTTGTCGTGGCCAATGACTGAAGCAAGATGGGTAAAAAAATAAGAAAATGTTGGAAAGTCTGATTTGTTATGTAAAAACACAGGTCCTAAAAATAAAGGATGTTCCCCAGTCTTCACATTTGTCACAGTTCTGTTTTTAAAAACTGTGACGGTCACATGTATTTTTCCCAAATTGAATGTTTTGTCAACATTCAGAACAGACTTCCCCAGCCCACAGAATCTCGTGATGTCCGAAATTTGATTCGAATTGTAAAGAATAATAGAAACCGGACTTCCTTTTCCATGAATTATGGATTGTACAAAATCATTTGTCTGTGCCATGTTGATTACATTTAAGATGTCATCTGCATAATTTGAATTTAAAACTGTTGGGTCGGTTTTGTTGAGCTTGTGTTTGTAGTTGTAAAGTTGTTGGAGATTTCTTGGCGCTGCAGTTGGATCGACAGCTGTCAACATCAAATCGTCATAAATATCTTTTGGTGTTTCCGTATAGTGGTTAACCGTTGCTTTATTTCATCCGTCGTTTTTTGTGGCGTTCTCACGTAAACATTACCGTGTTTGCTATTTTGGTGGGTTGTATGGCCAGGAAAGTGTCCTACATATTCAGCTATTGCCAAATGGGGCCTAATTTTCAGGGTGACCAGTCAACTGAACCCCTTACAACTGAACCCCTTACAACTGAGCCGCTACAACTGAACCCCTTTACAACTGAACCCCTTTTTACAGAACCCTTTTAACTGAAAAGAGGGTTCAGTTGTAAAGAGGTTTAATTGAAATGTGTTCAGTTGTAAAGGGGTTCAGTTTAAAGGGGTTCAGGTAAAAGGAGTTCAGTTGTAAGGGGCTTTATTGTAGGGGTTCAGTTGTAAAGGGTTTAGTTGTAAGGGTTCAGTTGTAAGGGGTTCAGTTGTAAGGGGTTCAGTTGTCATGGAACCAATTTTCAGTAGCCCAGAAGAAATTACCCAAGTAATTTTTCGTTTGTATTTGTTATCTTTCACTAATTTTGAATAATAAAATCCAACTTTGATTATTTCGTCTTGTAGTGGTTGTGGTGATATCGGCGTATATATATTTTTTCTTGCATTCCTAGTGCAATATTTTCCAAAGTGCAATCGTATTGTTCTGAACATACCACTTCGGTCCTGTATAAATGTTTCCGTCGTCATTGTGTTTGTTTTCCACACTCCACAATCGTCAGAAAAAACTCTTTGTAGCCATTTGCAGCTCTTAATATATTGTTGGCGTTTTCAATGCAGAAGTACACATTTTGTTTTGTGCCTTTGGGAATGTCTGTTTCGACCACTGTCCTTGAGTCACTAAGACATTTAATTATTTGTGCAAATGATAAAAATGTTTCAAACTTCAATGGGCATACGATGTGGTCCTGGTTAGTATGGCATGTTGCATGGTAGTTTTTTCTATTGTTATTTGTAACCTCTCTGTTACCCATTGCATCATCGTTGGCGGGTACGTCATCATCCTCGGCAAGGGTGTCGTCGTCAACGTTGGCCGGTACGTCATCATCCTCGGCAAGGGTTTCATCGTCATCGTTGGCCGGTACGTCATCATCCTCGGCAAGGGTTTCGTCGTCATCGTTGGCCGGTACGTCATCATCCTCGGCAAGGGTTTCTTCGTCATCGTTGGCCGGTACGTCATCATCCTCGGCAACGGTTTCATCGTCATCGTTGGCCGGTACGTCATCATCTCCGGCAAGGGTGTCGTCGTCAACGTTGGCCGGTACGTTATCATCCTCGGCAAGGGTTTCGTCGTCATCGTTGGCCGGTACGTTATCATCCTCGGCAAGGGTTTCGTCGTCATCGTTGGCCGGTACGTCATCATCCTCGGCAAGGGTTTCGTCGTCATCGTTGGCCGGTACGTCATCATCCTCGGCAAGGGTGTCGTCGTCATCGTTGGCCGGTACGTCATCATCCTCGGCAAGGTTGTCGTCGTCATCGTTGGCCGGTACGTCATCATCCTCGGCAAGGATCTCATTGTCATCACCCTGTTCGGTGGTATTTTCTGGAGTTGCTGGTGTTGGGTCATCGTCATCATGGCACGTTTGTCTAATGGGATTAAGAAATACGAAATGATTGGGGTGATATTTAGAAGATGTTGTTGAAGACCACATTATGGTTCCCATGCATTGTCTCTTTTCCCCGTCGCCGTCAATACGCAACGAATAGAGACTGTGTCGCTGATCTGTGGGTCCTATTTGCGGCATAAAACTATCAAAACTTATTTTTAGCGCACTTGCAACAGCGTACATGTGCAGCGTTCCCGACCATTCTCCCGGTTCTACCAATGATCTTAAAAATTCCCAAAATGGTCCCAAAACAATTCTTTTGTCGACAATAAATTTTTGGAATTCGTATTTTTCAGTATGTTCAAGCACTTCTATTGCTGCCATAAGCCGTATACGTAAGTGATGTTGCTCTGTCCCAAAAAGCATCTCCGATATGGCCCTGTAAAAACGATTTCCATCACCAACAATGCAAACGGGCAAGAATTTTTGAAGAAAATCCGGTTTGAACTTTTTTAAAATTGACTGTGATACTAGGTCCACGGTTGGGCAATACTCGGGTTCTTTACTTGGTACAGTGGAACCCCGCTTACCTGACCACCTATGGGACCGTCATTAAGCGGTCGCGTTAGCGGGGTGGTCGTGTTAGTGAATTTTCATTTGGAGCAAGTTGTCGTTATATGCAGTTAAAACGTCTGCCTTTTTACTAAATTACCACAAAATGACATTATTTGTTATCAGATACTGCAGAATTAATTTAAACAACTGTTGGCACTGACGTTTATTTTTATAAGATTTAGTTTTGTTTGCCACATTTTTTTTCGTTTGTGAGTAAGCGCACATTTAATCTTATTGTTTTGATCATAAAAGAAATTTAACCTTATTATTGTGGTAAAAAGCCCAATTATTTAGCACGTGTGGTCACTTAAGCGGAGTTAAATTTAAAGTTTTGGACCAAAATATGGCGGTCCTGGTCTGGAAACCGGGGTGGTCGCGTTATTGAAACAGAATACAATGCATTATCATAGTAAATTATTTGAGACCGCACTAAAGTGGTCTTGATAGTGAGGTGGTCGTGTTATCGAGGTGGTCTCCAAGCGGGGTTCCACTGTAATTGTTCAGGATAAGTTTGTAAAAGAAGGGATTCTTGCCTTGCTAAGGATTTTAATTTACGTCTGGATGGTTTGTCCCGTCTTACTTCTTTAGATACTCGTCGAAGAGCTTTTTCAAAATTGTAGGTACCAGAATGCAATGCGCAGTTGGGACAGAAAAAATGCAGATCAGGCGAATACCACTCTTTTTTATTTATATCTTCTGAAACGCAATCAAAATGGACCCAGTGCAAACAACCCGAACATTCTATGCAATCGTTCTTGCATATTTCTTGGCATACAGAACATTTAACTTTTTTCATTTTGTAATTGTACTAGCTAGATGACAAATAGAAACAAATCATACAGTGCAAATTGTAGAAAAACAAACTTATTGCATTATGAAACTATTCTCCCATCAAATGGTATAGCTTGTCTTTCAATACGTCTTTGTTTAGGTTAAGTGACTCAATAAAAAGTTTTAGTTAAACAAATATTTTGTTTTACTTAAACAAAAATTTGTTAAACGCCTTATATCTTAACTCAAGCTAAACAATACATTATAATAGCTCTCCCATAATTATACAACCCTTTACATCTGAACCCCTACAATTAAGCCCTTTACAACTGAACTCCTTTTAACTGAAGCCCTTTAAACTGAACCCCTTTACAACTGAACCCATTTCAATTGAACCTCTTTACAACTGAACCCCTTTTCAGTTAAAAGGGTTGTGTTAAAAGGGGTTCAGTTGTAAAGGGGTTCAGTTGTAGGGGATCAGTTGTAAGGGGTTCAGTTGTAAGGGGTTCAGTTGACTGGTCACCACAACTGTCGCCGTCAAGATCTCGTTTGATTCTCTCCACAGGAATTCTCGACGTGCATTCTCCGAGAAATAGAAAAAGAAGTATTGGCAATTATACAATTGCGCAATGTTTCGTTAGGATAGGATAGTATTTCTTTATATTGTCTTTGGAGTTTTACCTTTGCCGTGTGGGAAAGGAAGTCGACTATGATTCATCAAATAAACGCCGCTTTCCGACGCTGCATACGCAGCGGAGCATGGAACTTAACGACTTGCAGATAAAAGCAGCGTTATAGCAAACCTTATATTTCTTAAGTTTATACACGACTTCACATTTTATATACCTTTTTTATTTTTTGCAAAATATAAAAGTACCTAAATACCTAACCTAAATAATATAAGCAAATGGTATTCACCTGGGCCCATCGTCTTTTAAAAATACCTGTTATGTCTTTTTGTGGAGCCTACTATACCGGACATTGCACAACAGGACTTCTTGTTAAAAAACGCGCAATTATTTCAGCAACATCAAACCGTTCTTCCAACTTAAAACGGAGCGATATGACTTGCATTTCTTACCATACGTACAGCCAGTGGCGTACACAAGGATTCTGTAACCGGGTAGACAACCACACAATTTTTTCGCTATTTTCCCTGCATAGATAGCAGAAAATCGCTCTCATTACTATAGGTAAAGACGCAATTTAATCAAAGTTGCGCTGTGTATATTAGTACTACTATTTTATATAAATTACGCACTACCCAAAAAAACATTCTGGTAATGCGCACTATAATAAAAATCCTTAACTGAAAGTTGTTTATTATTCAAATGATCACCCACGATTCCTTTGGCAAATTAATAAATCATTATATGAAATACTGTTTCTTCCAAATGTCAGTCAAATCTCCGAGAGTGAATCACGCAGACAACTGCACCTGGAGAGAGCGAACGCGATAACCTCCCCCCATCAAAGGAATAAAGACCACCACGAGTTGCGGTTTCCTACAGGCTCTCGGAGCTTTGACTCAGGCCCGGTGCTTGGAACCGCGGGGCCCAATTAGAAATGTGATGGCGGGGCCCCTACTCTTCATAGCAAAAATTATGGGTGTTTATATATCATAAAATACATACCAGTACATACAAACTACAAAAATAGACTTTTAATACTTGCTATAAAACAAATTAAAGGTAATGTGGATGCTTATTTACGATATATTGTTTTACTTCCAAACACATATAAATTGTTTAGCAACCATATTCATTATGACGTAACAGGCAGACACAGAAATATAAATTTGACTTAGTTACGATGCATAACAAATTGATACAGGTACTTCCTCGATTATCCGGTCTAGTCGGGACAGCGTTTTTCAAAACCTGAACGGATAAGTAAAAAAACCGCATAATTGAATTCCTATATTTAAACCAAAACAACGCAGCAAGAAGCAGATTCGAATGCAACAAAACTTACAGTAGGGCTATTTTATTGCCCCACAAAAGTTATTCTATCTCTCTCATTGAAATAGTTCTGAATCTGTCTTGTTAAATAAGAGCTTTGTGAGGTTACAATGACAATTAACAATGTCATGAGTAAAATTGTAAAGTAACACTTCATTGGGTCCAATGGACGGATAATCGAATGCCGGATAAACGAGGGACGGATAATCGAGGAAGCACTGTATTATGAGAAAGAATATTATTTCACTTTTTATTTTACGTTTCAGTAGTATTTTAAACATCGTAATACAGAAAAACCCCCGCTAGCGCGGGGCCCCTTAAATGTGCGGGTCCCAATTTGATCTAATCGGTCAAATCGGCCTAAAACCGACCCTGCTTTGACTGACATGTGGACTAAACGCCATTTTATTTAGAGTCGCAATTTAACGTTTATAAGTACATACAATTTCGTTCAGTCGAAATCACAAAAAATGCTTTACAATCAACTATAACTATGTCGTATATTTCCGCTATATTGCACAATTAATAGTGAGTCTGTAATATGTGTTAGTATGTTATATATAAATGACAGATGGTTGTGAAACGGCAATACTTCATTAGCAAACTCTTCTACTGATGGAAAATCCCCGTGCCGTCTGTGGCGATGTGACTTTCGGCGATTGGGTAAAGCATTGTGTTGTATTCCTCCTTAATTGTCAATATTGCATTTCCTTAGCATTTTCGGTCGTCCAACGAGCGCACGGTTTCTGGTATATGCACAATGTCACAATCACGTTCGATTGTTTCATCGTTTCAACTTTGATTTTGACCTGCAGAAATTCAAATAATAAAATCGCAACTTAGAATTTCGGGCTCAATACAAAGAAAAACAAATAAAATGGAAACAAACAACAAATCAATCGACGACCGTTTATTGACTTAGGATAGAATAGAATATTCATCTTTATTCCCGTGAATGGGAAAACCAAGGAGTTAAAACACAGGCAATCGTCAGATCACCTCGCGCCTATCGTCGGGTTACCGGAGCTATTGCAGTGTGTTGTATATGATAGACACGTATCTTCAATTTGGTGGAACCCATTAATCTGCTGGGTTCAGGCAATGTCCGTAAAGTGCCTTGCCAAAGGACACAACCTACTAGCTATAGCGACCAGTTTCGCACCTGCAACCTTTCGATTGAAAAGGCGACGCACTTAACCGTTAGACTAACGGGCCGGACGTAGACTAACGGGCCGGACGAATTCGGAAAACCAAGGGGGTTAACACAATCGTCAGATAACATTACGCCCACAGTCAGGTGACTGGGGATCTTGCAGTGTGTTGTTTATGATCGAGACATTTCTTCAATATAGTAGAACCCATTAATTAGAATGTCCGTTAATAGCCTTGCGCCGCAAGGACACAGCCGACAACTAAAAAATCACAGCGCATATTCATATATTATTTGGTAAATGCAATACTATTTAAATCTAGAATGGCCTGTAGTTGGCAGTTCATATAATTATTTTTTAAAAATCAGAGTGTTTTTAATGTTTGTTCGCGTACAAGATTTAGTAGCGCCATTGCAAAGTTTCAAATGGCCAAGAATGTCCTAACGCCAGCACTGTCTACAAACCGCCCACACTCCCAACACACTGCCCACACTGGACATTCAGAGTCACCCATTCATAAAGTTTACTATCAGTCACCCTCAGAGGTAGACTACCTGATCGACACACTGAAAAACACGACACAACAACACTGAAAAACATCACATCCCATGATCATATTTACAACTTTTATTATCACAATATCTCAAGATGCTGGACCTAGCGCTATACATAGTGGACCTAGCGCCAGACCTAGCTGTGGACCTAGCGGACCTGTAGCAGCACTCTAACTTTAGATGGGTTTTAAGCGGGATAGAACAAGGGATAAACATAGGTTAAGTATTTTATTGGGTAATCACGCAAGGTGCAGCCAATAAGAGCGTTTTACACAAGGGGCATAACTTAGGTAAGCAAGTTAAAAGGTTGAGAAAGCGGCAAAGCCAAGCGAGGCTCTACCAAAATGCTCTCTGATATTATAAAACAGTTTATATAAGACACATATAACAGGAAACACATGTTTGTACACGAGGCTTGACCTAGCGGACCGAGCGCTGGACCTAGCGCTGGACCTAGCGCTTGACCTAGCGCTGGACCTAGCGCTGAACCTAGCGCTGGTCCTAGCGCTGACCTAGCGCTGGACCTAGCGGACCTAGCGCTGGACCTAGCGGACCTAGCGGACCTAGCGGACCTAGCGGACCTAGCGGACCTAGCGGACCTAGCGGACCTAGCGGACCTAGCGGACCTAGCGGACCTAGCGCTGGACCTAGCGGACCTAGCGCTGGACCTATCGGACCTAGCGCTGGACCTAGCGGACCTAGCGCTGGACCTAGCGGACCTAGCGGACCTAGCGCTGGACCTAGCGGACCTAGCGGACCTGTACAAAATAGAGGGATTTTTTTGCTCATTATTGTTCTTTCCCTTAAGGTTTAGCGACCCCGTCCTCTATAATTATTAAATAATATTCTTTTTCTTTTAAATGACGTGTTTTAACGACTGTTTGTTTTGCCCTCTTTTCCTGTTCCTGTGTCGTCATTTTATTCGTTTGCCTTTTCTTAATACTGGGGCAATAAATTAACTAAAAAAAGTAAAACTAAGGTATTCAAGCCTCCAGGTTCGTATCCGGCTATTACGTTACGGTGGTTATTCACAGTTGGGACTGGGTAATAGCAAAGAAAGTTGATTCCTGAAGAAACGCTGCGACGGGCTTTGTGATATTCTTAAAGATAAAGTTTTCCGTAGCTTTAGGGTCTTCCCAGAGTTGAAAACATAGAGGGCACGAGATGAGAAGCAGCACCTTTATTAGAGTTTTTCTTGTATTTTTCAATTTTCAACGTTTGATATTAAACGAAAGTGACGATCCAACTAGTGTGGACATTATTGAGTCAGTAGATTCTATCCACGAATGAAATGTTACTGTTGGGGGTAGTCGCCGGGGTGAACGTCTACAGCGAAAAGAGCCGCGCAAACTTCAACACATCCACGAATTTCTTAAGATTTATACCATTTAACTGAACATGGATAACAAGTTGGATTTGTTAATTTAGGAATCCATCCGTTTTAGCTTATATGCACGTATAAAATATATCTGGTAGTATGAGTGACCCTTCTTGCATAAACGTGTAGTAAAAAAAGTGCGTTTACAACAAATAAGCTAACACTCAGGTCCTTTTACGTCTTCATTTTTATTTTGTGCGCGCACTCAACGAAACGGACATTAGCGAGAACTAGTATTGTTTTCGGTCAACTTTACCCGTCCATCATCGATCTACTTTAAAGATGGACTATGGCAATTGTTAAAATAACCAATAAACTTATAAAAATGCGAGCTACAACGGACCTAAATAAAAGAACATACCCTTATAAAATGCTACTTAATGTACAGCTATGAGTATGAGCTATAAAACACGTATGTTGCAATAAAAATGTTTGACATTTAAAAAAGAACCCGATAAAAGACTTCAATTATGACAAAAGGTATGACGGTGCACTTAATAAGTGCAATGTAATACTTCACATTTGCGAAGAAAGTCCCTGGCGTTCCATGCTCATATAAGTATAAGCGTTCCTGAAATAAAATTTACTGTAGACACGCTGTACCTACGTCAAATATTGGCGGCCATACCTGCATTTCATCGATATTATCCTCGTGTAGTTTAATTTTTTTGCGCATGTTTTCCCACGTACTTTCTAATCTGTCAAGTTTGGCTGTTAACTGAGCAACATCAATATTGGAGATGTCACCACAACATTTGTTTCCGCTATCACTTTCCGTTTCCGTTCTCCACATATCATCACAGTTCAAATCTTAAAATATTGTGATTTATTTTATAAAAACATAAAGTTAAAACCTTTTACACACCGCTGCCTACCAAGTTGTGAATAACCGAGAGGACATGTTTGAGTCGGCTTCATAGAAAATTGTGACAGGCGACATTCAGAATTCTCAGCAGTGCCACTTTGAATTTCAGTCAAACGCGATGAGCTGGCCACACTAACAAAACTGTTCCTTTTACATCATGTTTTAATTTACCCAAATCGAATTACAGGGGGAATAACCACTTACCTGTCGTTTGTTTCATTTGTCGTTACGTTTACACTATCCATGGCAAAGAAGGCGATCGTCTTAATCTTCCAACGATTAATAACCAGTTGGTTAAGGTAAATTAGAATTACATAACTTACGACTAAAGCAGAATTAGCCACAGGAATAAATTTCTACCGGTAGTGCTAAACTGGTTCGTGATGATATTTATATTTGTGACGTAACACTTCTTAAATTAATCACGACAACAAGAAAGCATTTGCTATAAGCAATGCCATAATATGTATACTTAGTATTATTGGTATGAGTAAGCCGTGTTAAAGGTGATAATTATTAATGAGGCTGTAATAAAGGATAACAATAGTTTTGTGAGTTTTAGAAATCGTAAGAAGGTTCGAAAAATTCGCCCAGTTTTGTAAATAGACACATTTTTTTTTCTTTCATAAGAGATAGTTCATTTTAAACATCTACATTCTACAACAACCTTTTAATTTCGTGTGAATAATTGTTTCCACTAACAAAATACCGCATTTAAAAAAATAATAAGCATTGGAAATTCGGAAAAGGGGCAGTTGTGTTAACTTAATATTCTCAAACTGTCGCTACCGCAAATCATCATTAACCCTAGGCTGCGAAATGTGTGGTTGGTCAAGCAATTATGACGTATTTGTCGCGAGTTGGTCGCGCTTTACCGCACACTCTTCTTCAGCGCTCTATCGTTTGGTCTTAATTAAATTTTATTTGCCTATTATTGTTTTTTCGCTTAGGTTTGGCGGTTTTGTAAATAGCCTAGATTTTTCTTTCGTGAGAGATATGGCTTGTCCTTCCGAAATAGTCTAGAAAAAAATTATAAAATTTAAATAAAACTTTGTGGTAGCTAACATGACCTCGATGGACTGGAAATGAAGATTCGGGGTTTTAGCACGGGTATGCAACGAAAAAGTCTTTCTTGGCGATTTCGGACGGACAAGACATCCCTGTAGGCTTATGCGTTTGATGAAAAATATATTTTTTTTAAATGAAAAATTTTCCAAACCAGTTGTAAAATAATAACCATTCTGACATCTTTTTTAAGTGGAACAACGTTGTAAACAATTAATTTAAATTTTAGCAATTAGTTTGGGCGCTATGATCCCTAGAAAATTAAACGTCTTATATACAAGAAGCAATTCCCAATTTTTAAATACTTTTTGTAACAAGTCCATTTCCCAACAATCCATAAAATATATAGGCCCAAAGTTTTTGTAACAATTACCCAATAACATTCATGAGAATAAATCGCTTAAAAATGTCACCAAAGCTGTCAAACAACACCTCTTGTAAGACCCTTTTCCGCTTCTCTAGTTTCACTAATATTTACCTTAAATAATAATTTTTAAACACCTAATAAATCCCCTTGTTAAGTTAGAAATTCCATTTACCCCTTGTGCAAATAAATACACCTGCATGCATTTTATTCACTTGTTTCCACATGTTGATTTCCCTGATAAAATCATACGCACGATTAGTTTCCTGATTTTGTTTTTTTTTAAATCCTGATCACCACGTGTAATCACAGTCTTGATATCGTGTGCATGATAACAATATTGATTTTGTTTACACAAACACAATTTTTATTTATGCTGATGTTTATTACAGTGTTCTCTGTTAAGAAACGGCCAGATGCCGAGCGCGGGGCGGACTTGTAACGTAACCCTTATCTGCAAAGATCCAGAGGTCGACGCTCAGGAGGTCGGTAACTGGAGGCCGATCTGTCCTCGCACGCCGGCTCAAACGTGGGCAAAAGGAGGTGCGGGTCCATCTCTGTCGCCCTAGCTGGTCTCCCACTTTACGGCCAGGCTCCAGCGACTGTTTAAGTAGTACCTCACACCACACCAAAAGATGATCGCTCTGAAGCGCTTCCTGCTGCCGAGTCTCAGTTTCCATCTTAAAGCCCTCCTGTCAGGCGGTGTTTCACACCAGCCGGACTCGGGGGATCGGGGTGTACCGTGTCTGGTTGACGAGAGTCATATCTTGACGGTCGCCCAGAGGTTCAAGATGCTGACATCGCCGGATCCACTTATCGCCGCGATCTTTGGCGGGCGTGTGAAGATCTATACGGCCAAGTTCTACCGGCTCGACGATGTGTGGCCGTTGGATCGGGCGTGTTTTTTGTCCGGTGATCCGGTCAACGGAGCCGTCACTCGAAAGCATGGCATAAACCTGCCTTCCGACTTGTGGACTCGTATCCGCATTTCGAGTAGGCAGTTAGGTGAATCGTGGAGCACGTACCTCTTCGGCGGTACCACCGTCAGGTTCGGTAATGTCTCATTACCGGCAAGAGTCGGCGGGAGTGCTGAATTATTGCTCAAGCTAGATGAACTTGATGGCGGAGCGGCACGATTCGGTACTGCGGGAGATCCTTAGACACCGAACGGTGCCAGGACACATGGCGGCCACTGGCGAGCCACTAAGCGCCGACATCATAGTTCGTCGCGCCGACGGCTCAGTCGTGGTCATCGACGTGGCCTGTCAGTTCGATCTGAAACAGAACCTTGAAGCAGTGAAGCGAAAGTTGTCGAAGTACGACGACTTTCTTGGGGAACCTGTTGGAGAGTCTTTCACCTCTTTCCAGGCTTTGGGAATAACCGATTTGACCCGCTCTAGGCGAGTCAAGAAATGGACTACGCTTTCCATCGAGGACAGCCAATAAAAGATCTAGCGTCCATGGGTCGCCGCTGCCCGGGCAGCGTCGGCAAGGTCAGGAACCGCTCCACCCGTTCTTGACCGACAGGTTCCTTCTTGTGTCAACTCCCCCCAGTCGCGTACTCCCCATAGAAAAGACGATGCATCAATCTCAGTGTTCTTTCAAATCAGGCCAAGAAAGGAGTTCCAGATAATTTTGGGCGGGTTGAGGAAAACAAAGAATTGAACTGCACTTTTACACGACGTGGGCGGGAGCAAATATTGTAAATGTCAACACCACTGATCACAGCTTCCACTATTCGATCACAGCAGAGTGGGTGTTAATGTGCGAGTGCGCGAGTCCCCGCCCAAACAATAATAACAACACAAACCAAAAAACGCGAAATTTGGAAAAACGCGCATAAATCTACCATCACCCACGACCACACCCTCCCAAAGCATGATCTTTTTATGCGGCTGGCTTCTGACTTAAAAAAAAACATTTTAAATTTTACATAAGTCTATATTTTATAAGCATTAAATTCACATATTTTTATATTTCAGTTTTGTACACATTTTTATAAATAATTTTATATAACACTGAACACAGTTCATAACTATTTTTAATTTTTTTCTTTTAAAACAATTTTTTTTGCCTTTTTCGGCCGGTCTAGACATCCAATTTTACATTATAAATATTGATTTAAGTCGCGGAGGTGCGCTGAAGTTACTTTGTAGGCCTATCGTCTTTCCCCCTATGCATTTTATCATTCCTTAACGTTTATCACACTTTAAAATACTACCCGTAGGCCATCACCAATCGTATACTGCTGACGACACGAACTCATCCTCTTTTTTATATATTTTTTTAACCTTGCCAAGTTCCAAAGACTGTTTTTTGTATAGAAGTCGGCATAAGTATCGATCTTGCTAACCATTGGGCCACTCGACCGTACAGAACCCGTCCTCTTCCGCCCCTTTGATGGTAAAAAAGACGCCGTCCTCGCCACTGAGTATCATTCTATTTTATAACTCTTAACCAAAACGTCCCTGATAAATTTTCACTCCCCGGTCAGGCCTTGTAAATTAATTCGTTCATGGCTACTCAGTTTAAATTCCTACCCTTTGTCACACCCCTTTTCCACGACCCTAGTCATCAAAAATTGGACATGCGTTTTAAAACGGTTATTAACACCTCTAGACCTTTTCCAATGGTATGGCCGTGTGGTGTGGGTTAACACTTTTCTGGGTTGTTTTCACGCAGTCAAGCAGAAATCACTGGATATAATAACAGGGTTCCACAAAAATTCCTAAACGGCTGTTTGGAAAACAAATCTATTTCTCTTTAAATTGGCACACACTAGATATACTTAACCCTGGTTTTAAATTTAATAACACATACAAGAATCCACAACCACATTAATTATAAATTGCTTGTTGCTTTAAATAATAAATTTGTTGTTAAGGACTCTGAGCCTAGGGTGGTTTAAGCTTCTTCATCTTCATTTTCTTCTTCATCAAATTCGCCTTCCTCTTCAGCAGTGGCATCTTGGTATTGCTGGTATTCACTGACAAGATCATTCATGTTGCTCTCTGCTTCGGTGAATTCCATTTCGTCCATACCCTCACCAGTGTACCAATGCAAGAAAGCCTTTCTTCTAAACATAGCGGTGAATTGTTCCGAAATGCGTTTAAATAACTCCTGCAAAACATTTATTAAATAAAGAAAACCGTATCAGCTACAAAAAATGGGATAGGGTAGTTATTTTAACCCTGCATAACATGAGTTCTTGTATATCCGGTTACATTATTTATTCCCATGATGTTTCCAAAACACTGAATTCATGAGTCTTTTTAACGTACTAAACCAGAGGCGTGCAACATACGGCCCGCGGTACCTATTTAAGTGGCCTGCTACAGACTTCATATAACATAGCCTATTAATTTAAAAACTTTTTCTAAATTGTAATTTTGACTACAGTATAAGACTTCGTCACACTGCGATTAAATTCCGCCTACGACCCCCCATTGTTACAACATAATGGGTATCGTATTAAAACTGCCTTGTTCTGGCAGTGGTACAATATTACGTGATCTTACATTATGGGTACATGTTAATATACGAAAAAGCTTAACGAAGTTCGAATGTCTATAAGTAAGAAAAGGGAGGTTAATTATGAAATGCACAAGTTCAACAATGAGTGGTGTGTCAAATACTTCATTGTGCAACACAATCATGATGCAGTTTGCCAAAGCACTATTAAAGGAGTACAATATCAAGTGACACCATTGTACAAAACACTCTGCTAGCTACGATAGCATTTGAGGGTCAATCAAGGTTAAATAAAATGCAGTTGAATTTTGTTTTATGATTATAAGAACGACACTAAATTAGATACAAAACTGAGCTTAAAGATAGCTTAAGCATTTGCCAAAAAAGGAAAGCCATCTTAAAAAATATTAGTTTTTCAATGGTCTGGACCTCGGTATCACTATCCTTGTACGTTGTGGCCATTAGCGCTAAACAGTTGCACGCCCTTGTACTAAATCTATTTTTGTTTTTACTTTTTAGATTAACCGTTGAAGCAAACTAACCAAATTTAGTAATCAAACACCACCTGCAAAAGTCAATAATAACTATCTTTCGAAAGTAAAATCATTTTATACACATACTTGAATAGCTGTGCTGTTTCCGACAAATGTTGCAGCCATTTTAAGACCACGAGGAGGAATATCACAGACTGCGGTTTTCACATTATTTGGGATCCACTCAACAAAGTAGGAGCTGTTTTTGTTCTGTACATTCAACATTTGTTCATCGACTTCTTTCATTGACATGCGGCCACGGAACATAGTGGCTACAGTAAGGTATCGGCCATGGCGGGGATCACATGCTGCCATCATGTTCTTAGCATCAAACATTTGTTGAGTGAGCTCTGGGACGGTGAGTGCTCTATATTGTTGGCTGCCGCGACTGGTCAATGGAGCAAAACCAGGCATAAAGAAATGAAGACGAGGGAATGGAACCATGTTTACAGCAAGTTTCCGTAAGTCTGCATTCAGCTGTCCTGTAATGATAGGCTATGAGATGATCAAGCTGTTGTAAAACCAAATTGACAATATACCTGGGAATCGAAGGCAAGTGGTTACGCCGCTCATGGTGGCAGATACCAAGTGATTAAGATCTCCGTAGGTTGGTGTGGTTAGTTTCAAAGTGCGGAAGCAAATATCGTAAAGTGCTTCGTTATCAATGCAATAAGTTTCATCGGTATTTTCCACAAGTTGATGGACAGACAAAGTTGCATTGTATGGTTCAACAACTGTGTCGGAAACTTTTGGGGAAGGTACAACGCTGAAGGTGTTCATAATTCTAGAAAATGGATACATTACGGTAAATAAACTGAAACAATATACATACGCTGCACTTTACTTCAATGTTTAACAAAACTACCGTACTATATTACCCAGTTTATTAAAACGAACAATTACAAATACCTGTCTGGGTATTCTTCCCTGATTTTACTGATGAGCAAAGTTCCCATACCAGAACCTGTCCCACCGCCAAGAGAATGGGTTAACTGGAAACCTTGTAGACAATCACAACTTTCAGCTTCCTTTCTAACAACATCGAGGACCGAATCAACTAGCTCAGCTCCTTCAGTGTAATGTCCCTTGGCCCAATTATTTCCTGCACCACTTTGACCTTCACATGAAAACAATTAGTAACTCATCAATTTTATAAACAATTTGATGTATATGTTTAGGATAGTTATGTCTTACCCCAGTGAATTAAACAAACAAGGTGCTTTAGAAGTTTTTTGTACCATTGAAAAGGGACAAAAGTTGGTGGCAAGGTAATAATATTGAAATTAATAGATAAGTCGCATTCAGATTTAAGCCTACCCCCGAAATAGAAATATTTATTTTTAGTAGGCCTGCTTGAAAGCATGGTTAATATTTAACTGGAGATTCGACATTGAATCAGAAATTATGGGGTTTGGTTAACTGAGAACATACAAGAGGATAGAATAGGATATTCGTCTTTATTCCCGTGAATGGGAAAACCAAGGGGGTTATCACACGGGCAATCGTCAGATCACCTCGCGCCCATCGTCGGGTTACCGGAGCTATTGCAGTGTGTTGTATATGATAGACACGTTCCTTCAATTTGGTAGAACCCATTAATCCGCTGGGTTCAGGAAATGTCCGTAAAGTGCCTTGCCCAAGAACACAACCGACTAGCTAGCGACCAGTTTCGCACCTGCAACCTTTCGATTAAAACGGGCCGGACTATCGGCTACTAAATCTCCAATAAAACCAAATTTTGGCAAAAGGTACTCTGACATGCCCAAGGGGTAAGTTATATTGTGTTGTATAATTGGTTCAATCTATTTGTTTGATTTTATCGTTTTCCGTTTAATGAAACATTGTTGCGTAGCCAAAATCTTCAGCCACCCAAGTTTCATTTTTACATCTGGGTAACCGGACACAATGCCTTTTAATATAGTCACACCTCCGGTTGCCAAACGTTTAAAACGGTAATTTAATAAGTCATCGGAAAATTTCTTGTGATAAAATATAAATAAATTCTTACCAAAAACAAAGTTGTCGGGCCTGAAAATTTGACCAAAAGGACCAGATCTTACAGAATCCATAGTTCCAGGCTCCAAATCAACCAAAATTGCACGGGGTACATACTTTCCGCCGGTAGCTTCATTATAATATACATTGATTCGCTCCAATTGCAAATCACTGTCTCCGTGGTACGTCCCAGTTGGATCTATTCCATGCTCATCACTAATTACCTCCCAGAACTAAAAATATTTGTATTTTGGTGTAGTCTATGCCTACATGGGGGTAACTACACTATTCAACAACTTGGAACAAACCTTTGCACCAATTTGGTTTCCGCACTGTCCAGCTTGCAAATGTACAATTTCGCGCATGATTAGCTACAAAAATATGAATAGACTAAATTTATATCTTGGGAGGCTATCTGTAATAAAAGAAAAACTTAATAATAAATAAACTCTACTCTAGAGCGGTGCACAGAAAAAAAATGGGACAAATAACTCAAACCATCACATACCGGAAATTAAATATTGTATAACTTTTCATAGTTTCGCAACATTAACTAACCCATAATCTAGAACAGATAAGCTGTATTGATTGGATGAAAGATGAATTGTGACGATCTAATTGGTAAGTTTGAATTGTTTTCAAAGTAGCTTATAAATTCATAGAAATAATATTATATTATATTGTCCGTGAAAATAGTCTGGATTTTTTATGATTTATATGGTATATTTGTCGTTTTTTTGGAAACGCAAAAATTTAAGCAGAAAAAAGAAACGCGCAAACACTCCGAAATTGGTGCCTTTTTGCCCGATTCGTATCAGATAAGCCCATATTTCGGGGCCTGGTACGATTGATACGCAAACCTGGTAATATTACTAAACCACATGGTATGGCTATAAAGCACAATAATATTTATAAGGTTATTTTGAAAATTGTTCGCAAGCGATATAGACAGTAGGTTCGGTCAAAAATAGAAACGAAATCTTTATTCACCAACGTTCCGTTGGCTATAAGCAAATAAAATAGGCTGTACAGGTTGGTATTTATGGAACGCCATCGACGCAAAAATGATATAACGCCGATTTTAATGATATAATTTTAAGGACGCAAAATGTTTACAACGACTAGTCAAATGATACAACGTCGATTCTAATGATGCAAGTCGATTTTAATGATACGATTTTAACGACGCAAAATGTTTACAACGACTAGTCAAATGATACAACGTCGATTCTAATGATGCAAGTCGATTTTAAGGATACAATTTTAACGACGCAAAAATTTTACAACGACTAGTCAAATGATACAGTGTCAATTCTAATCATTAACTTTTTAGGCCTATAGGGATAGAATTTTCATGTTTATCCCCATGAATGGGAAAACCAAGGGGGTTAACGGCTGGATATTAGGGTAAACGGCTGGATTATTAGGGCTTAGACTTAGAGCCTTTGACCGTTATTCCAAGGATTAATTTAACAACGTGTATAGGTGAGTTAACCTAAGTATGGTATTATTTTCAGATTTAATTTAACATATTCATTAGCAAAATATTCATTTTTTTACAATTCTGTCCCGGAATTCGGAAACATTTCGTTTAAAACGCAGCACCGAGATAATCTTACCAAAGTTATTCTTTGTTTTGGAGATTCATCAAAATGTGACAACATTAAAGTTGGATGTATGGTTGGTGAATAAAGGACATTATATAGGATGTTCATGTTTATCCTGTAAATGTGGAAACCAAAGGGGTTTAATACACACGGACAATCTTTAGATAACCTCGCGCCCACCGTCGGATTACCGGAGCTATTGCAGTGTGTGGTAACGTTTCTTCAATTTAGTAGAACCCATTAATTCGCTGCTTTCAGGCAATGTCCGTTAAGGGACACAACTAATTTACAGAAATTTGATACTAGTTTACAGAACTACAGAAATAATCCATTTCTAATTTACAGAAAAATCTAATTAATTTCTAATTTACAGAAACAACAACAGAAATTTTCTAATTTTGTAAAGGTCAGTCCAAAAAGACTATAACTATTGCCGAATTTTACAGCTAAAAGCAGGTATAGGTAAGCGTTGCCCAACTTTACCGAGCGATATTCTTGGTGATACATCATACTTTTACGCGTATGTTTTAATAGTGTTGGCTTTTTAAATATATAATGTTTACTGCTTGTTTAACCCAAATTTTAATTCTGGGAAAAAGCCTTGGCCTGTTTTATTAACTAAACCTCTGAAATATGACGAATTTGGTTAGAGCAGCGGACTGGACTGGGCACCTCAAGCACTCCGGGTCAAAAGGCACTTGCTTGTTATCTTTGAGTTTTAGGACAATCGTGTTTGAGTTTGTTTTATTAAAATCAACCACAGTGGTGTGCATTAACGTCAACATTTCTGTAAAATCAATATATGATAACAAAGCCAATAAATAAAGAAAAAAAAATTAATAGTCAACAAATCAAATATTTTTTAAACATTTTTACTATCATGAATAAGGGCAGCGTTTTTTATTATAAATAAATTGTAGAATACTGTTCAATAAAATTGTATTGAAATGCTGCACAGGTGGATAAAGTTGAATCATCATCATTGGGTGATGGGGCCAAAACTGGTTCATAACCATCCTCTAGTGGAGACGTATCACTACAATTCACTACAATATTATGCAAGCAGACAATGACGAAAAATATACTTTCGTCAACCGTACTCCTATCACCCAGTACAATTCCCATGTCTGGATTATTCTCTATCTCTGCAAATTTTGCATGGTAAATTACATTAGTTAATAGTTATACCATAAAATATATATTTTTTGGTTTAGGCTACTTCGAAAAGTAGCTTTAACGTGCTGTTGTTAAATATCCGTGAATCATGTGTGCTCCAATATTCCATATCATTCATAAATGCATCACAAACACACTGTACAATGATGAAAAAAAATCCTTGCAATTTCGAAAGATCTCAGCATTGTCGCCATCCGGATACATAGGCCTAACATGAGAATATGGGTACAGTATATTGCTTCAATTACCGACGGAAATCCAGCTATCTGGTGAAACTGAAGTTCTAATAAACAAATAACCTGGGTGGAACTTAAGTTATGTGGCATTCGTATAATATATATTTGTCTTAATTTATTTTATGTCTAAAATATTTTGGGATTTTACGTCGTTTATCTTTGCGTTTGAAGTTTTCCGACTCTCACGTATTATTACCCGTAACGTAGTTATCACATTGTACAAGCCTTTGTATTTTTGCAGTTTAAATCGTTAACATAGTTTTCCCACCTAAGTTCCCGCAGTTAGTAAAACGTCCAGATGTGAAACGCTTCGCACCCTAACTTTTTGTACCTCGTAAATGCTCTATATATTCTGGATATTTGAAGAGTATAATATAACCTACATTAACGTACTAAGTAACTTGCTTCGCGAACTAAACTGTACTTTTAATCTTAAGAATCGGCGCCGCCCGATCAAAGCAAATATGCCGACATCAGCTGGGGTGGGCATCATGTGAGATTAACTGCAACCAGCATTGCAGCAAAACTTTTAAAAGGAAAGGCGCTTCTAAGTTTAACCGTTCGAATAGAAGCGACAACTACTGCTTCTCAGCCTTAAGCGTTATTGTTTAAATACTTTTCAGCGAGGGTACATGCAAAATGTACAGCAGCCGCCTGGAGCCATGTGTGAGGCCACCTTGCGGTCCATTTCTGTAAATTAGGACATTTCTGTCGTTGAAATCGATGACAAAAAAATATAACCGGTTCATTTCTATAAAATAGGACATTTCCGTCTTTAAAAACGGTGACAGAAAAGGGAATGGGTCCATTTCTGTAAATTAGTACATTTCTGTCGTTAAACACGGCGACAAAAAAGGGAACCAGTCCATTTCTGTAAATTACGACATTTCTGTAGTTGAAATCGTTGACAGAAAAGGAAATCGGTCCATTTCTGTAAATTAGGACATTTCTGCCTTTGAAAACGGTGACAGAAAAGGGAACCGGTCCATCTCTGTAAACTAGGACATTTCTGTCTTTGAAAATAGTGACAGAAAAGGGAACCGGTCCATTTTTGCAAATTAGGACATTTCTGTCGTTGAAAACGGCGACAGAAAGGGGAACCGATCCATTTCTGTAAATTAGGATATTTCTGTCTTTGAAAACGGTGACAGATAAGGGAATGGGTGCTGCATTTCTGTAAATTACGGCATTTCTGTCGTTAAAAACGCTGACAGAAAATAGAATTGGTTAATTTCCGTAAATTTGGGACATTTCCGTCGTTAATAATTATACCCAGAACAGGTTTGCATGTATTTCCGTATTTCTGTTTTCCGTATTTTTCTTCTGTGTTTCTGCGGTAAATTAGAAATGGATTATTTCTGTAATTTCTTTGAATTTGTATCAAATTTCTGTCGTTTATATTATTCTGTTTTCTGTAAACTAGTTGTATCCGGGCACGATAAGATAATTTCTTCGGGTGCCTGTAAATACTACAGTACCGCTTGAACTTGAAGCGCTTGGATCACTTATAGATTGCTATGGAAAATGTTCCAAACACTAATCTCAACCCCAGAACTAACTTTAACCCCAACCCTAACATTAATATCATGGCTTTTGTAATTACGAATACAGTGTATATAAAACGATCCAAGCAATTCAAGCACTACATGCGATCCAAGCGGTCCTGGAGTATTTAGGGGTTCATGCAAAATGTACAGGAGCCGCATGGAGCCGTCTGGAACCGCATGGAGCCATGTATGAATCCGCCTTGAATATGCAAAATGTACAGGAGCCGCCCGAAGCCATGTAAAGAGCCGCCTAGAGTATGAAAATGTACTGGAGTAATTACCCAATCCCTCCAGATGGCATATTAATGTTTATTTGTGTTAGAGCTTTTTTAGGATCCCTCTGGAGCCATGTGAGGAGCCGTCTTGAGCTTGCAAATGTAGCCTACAGGAGCCGCCTGTAGCCATGTGTGAGGCCGTCTTGAGTAAGCAAAATGCAAAATGTACTGAAGTAATTACCCAAAACCCCCATTTAATGTCTGATGTCCCACAAAGAGGATATAAATGTTTATTTCTGTTTATGCTATTGCAGTATGTTATAGGCTATATGGAAATAATGCCTGCGATAAATACACTGATGTAATTTCTCCTGAATCCATTACTTTCCGCTAGGTAAAACCAACATCTATTCGGTGCTTTGCCGAAGGTCACATATACAAGACGTGACCAGCATCGGATGGTTAGATCTTGCGGTTGTTTGTGCGACGTGGTACCACTTAAGCTATTGCCCAATATGCAAGAACCATTTTTTTACAGTGAAAAAATCTGGCTTGTGGGAAACCCATGCGAACTTCTGTATGGAAAAAATAGATATGCCTTATAACACCGTTCGTTTTACCAACCACGTGGGTTAATTAAAATTAAAAATGACACAATTTGTAAAAAATGCACTAATTCTTGCAGTGCATGAACATTTTCACTATTTCTTGGTTCGGTGGGGGCGTCGACGTTGTCGCTGTCCTTTCTTTTTACCAGCATTGCTTCCTGGCACAACAGTTACAATTTGCCTTGTCTTGTGTTCCATCAATTTATTAAAGTATTCCTCTTTTTCCTGTTTTGTTTTCTTCGTCCAATCATCAATAGTTGTTCTGAACGTTGCATATGTACCACATAGAACATATGGTCCAAATTTACCAAAGCTTTTTTAATGTCATTATACTGACTCTATATGGCATGCCTGTCATAATTATGATTTGAGAACAAAATCTTATTTTTTAGGGTATTTACCTTGGTGTTATCAGTGAGTAATGCACTTATATTCTACCAAATCTAAATAAAATTGGAGCAGCCAACAAATTACCAAGTTCCATTATTCCTTCTGGTAGATGTCGGGGCGAAATGGCATGCCTGTCGCTGTCACAATCAAGATTTGAGAACAAAATCTTATTTTTTAGGGTATTTCCCTAAGTAATTTTTTTATTTCTTCTAATTGTTAAATCAGTGAGTAATGCACTTACATTCCACCACATCTGAATAAAATTGGAGCAGCCGTTTAAGCGCTATGCCCCAAAAATGCTATTTTTTTAGAAAAAAATACTGTTTTGGTTTTTAATGTCCCAGGGGAATTCCCTTGAATTTATCACCCAAAATTTGGGTTTCTAACTTTCTACATATCTAGACCATGTTGTTTACGAGATCACTAAGTTTCATTACGATTCCATTACTCCTTTTGGTAGATGTCGGGACGACATGCTATGCCTGTCACAATCATCATTTGAGAATAAAATCTTATTTTTTAGGGATTTCCCTGGATATTTTTTTTATTTCTTTTAAGTGTTAAATCAGTGAGTAGTGCACTTATATTTCACCGAATCTAATTACAATTGGAGCAGCCGTTCAAGCGCTATGCCCAAAAAAAGCTATATTTTTAGAAAAAAATACCGTTTTTGTTTTTAACGTCTCAGGGGAATTCCCTTGAATTTATCACCCAACATTTTGATTTCTGCATATCTAGCTAGACCATGTTGTCTAAAATATCACTAAGTTTTATGTTCGTTCCTTTTGGTAGATGTCGGGGCGACATGCCATGTCTGTCAAGCGTAACGGACAAAAACAATACATGTCATAATATGTGTCCCATAATTATGACGTTATGACACATATTATGACATGTAACATATGTGTTTGCATAGGATATAGGATAGGATAGGATATAGCATCGTGTTCTTTTCGAACTAAAGTCCTGTACGATAGATAATACTAGTAAACATTTATTTTTCTAATGGATTTTGCAATCTTAAAATGTTATCAAAGCGTAGAAAAGTTGATGTGGAGTTGAGAAATTTATTACGGCCTGCCGAGATCAACCAAAGTTCTTTTACCTAGAAATATAAAACGCGGAAAAAACGGAAGACGGAAGTAAAAAGTTAAACCCCTTAACAAGGGGCTACGATCCTAAAAATTACAGAATTTGTTAATTGAACCGTGCTCTTTCGAATAATAATTTTTGATTTGAAAAAAAAATGTAAAATATTAATATCGAATATGAATATTATTAATATTCACGCATTTATAGAGTTTTCGCCAGTTATTCCTTTGGATATGTTGTAGCCCTTGCCAATACCTTCAAATTGATATATAAATTATATACAATATCCGCGGGGGGCTATATGCACGAAGCGTCTGAATATTCATAACTCGTTATTTAGGGATGCTGCGGTTTTCATATCCAGATGAACATTTATAGAGTTTTTTGCCAAAAAATCCTTTGTATATGTTGTAGCCCTTATAAATACCTTCAATTTAATGTATAGTTTATATAGAATAACCGCAAGAAACTATATGCACGAAGTGTCTGAATATTCATAACTCTTCATCAAGGGATGTATCGGAAGATGCTGCAGTTTTTTTATCTAGATGGATATTTATAGAGTTTTCGCCAATTATTCCTTTGGATATGTTGTAGCCCTTATAAATACCTTCAATTTAATGTAAAGTTTATATACGATAACCGCGGGAAGCTATATGCACGAAGCGTCTGAATATTCATAACTCGCTTTACAGAGGAGTGCATTGGAAGATGCTGAAGTTTTCTTATCCAGATGGACATTTATAGAGTTTTCGCCAATTATTCCTTTGAATATGTTGTAGCCCTTTTAAATACCTTTAATTTAAGGTATAGTTTATATACGATAACCGCGGGAAGCTATATGCACAAAGCGTCTGAATATTCATAACCCGTTATACAGAAGCTGATTTGATGAGAGATGTTAGGATTTTTTATTTAAATGGATGGCTTTTTGCCAACTTATGCTGTAAATTTGTGCTTGTATTTTTGTTGTTTTAAATTTGTTTGCACAAACATGTTGTTGTTTACTTGCAATTGACTTGTTTGGCTCGAGCGATATCTATATGGTACGAAAGAAGAAGTTATCGGCCCCGGTTGATGGTGCGGCATGTTTTTAATCGGCGTCGGTGACGCTTTAATCACGTTATCAAACCTCATTATCGAAAGTTGTATATATTCTGTAGTTTTCATGACATTGTTCCAGTTCATTAAAACACTGTTACT